>JAOTON010001596.1:0-215000 GCA_034440635.1 Lepas anatifera | reverse complement strand
CTCCGGTTAGGCTTCCTCCCATAACTCCCGCCCTCAGTTCCCCGTTCTCCTAACAAAGCGACAGTTCCTAGGGTTGGCCTCAATTAGCATACAGTTATGAACAGGTCATTTTTTAACATGTTAACTGGGGGCCATTTGCCCCCCCCCACCCCCGCCGTCCGAAATGCCCCCCCCAGTGCCCGGAAATTGGCCCCCAGTGAAATAGACAGGAAATGACCTAAGCTTCAACAAATGCAAACTCACCTAACGAAAATAAGACAGAACACCACCCGATAATAATAATTTAGTTTTATTGCTGGTGCCAAATTGGCGATGCACAAAAATTGTGGTAAACATTTGTCATCCGTGACTGTCTCCTCCATCGTGCGAAGACGAAACAAAGCACGTAGTTACGGGAAACCCGGCAAAGCAGCCTCAGCATCAACTAATCGCAACGCTGGAGATGAACGCTGGCCTACAACCAATCAAACATCATGTTCTATCCGACCGGAATCCCACACCCCAGCCAGTATCGTGAGATTGCATGATGCTCTCATATCAAACGCGGTCAGTTGTAAGCGCTTAGAGCTCGTTCGCGGATTGGACGGGACACGGTGTAGTCAAACAAAGCACGTAAGACTGGTTGTTGGTGTGGCGGTGTGAAGTGCTTAGCCTTGTTATTTATTATTGTGGTGGTAGCATACATAAACTTCACCACCGGCAAAAAAGTGAGGGGGCCAGCCAAACTCAACCTGATGCTGACAACAAACTTTCCACGCTAGTACCAAAATCTGTTCGAATTTGGGGTCCTCGCTGCCTTCCGCAGCGGCTGCTTATACAAATCTCCGGCTTTCTCCCATTTTGACTGAGATCAGGAAATTTCTGGTCAAGAAGTCGGCGGGGGGGAAGGCCCCTGGTTCCCCTTTTCCGACGCTGTTGTAGCATATGTTAAATTTATAGTGATATTGCTGCATCAATTTGTTCTGCAAAGTCGATAAGTTGTTTTTTCAACTTGTTTATTTCTATTTTAGTACAACTCAACACATAACAACAAACACTTTTAATAGAAAATGACAGCTATGTGTCTGATAGACTATCATAGAACGTGTGCGTTTCAGTGGGTGTCTTTGTCTGGATGTGGGGGTGGGTATGTGTATAAGTGAGTGTGAGACGGGTCTATTGGCGGTGTGCTGTGTGTGTGGATGGGATTGTGATTGCGTGTGTTTGTGCGACTGTGTTAACATGTGCATGTTTGGTGATTTATGGTTATGATATAAGTGAAATGAAGTATTTTGTGGGCTTCAATTATCTTTTTAATAATGATTTTCTGTACACTTCATGGCACAGGTCTCACAGGAGCATCGTACCACAGTGGTCTTACTTGTCAGCATAATGTTCCATATAGGGGTGTCGGTAGGAAGGGGACAAATAATTCAGCTCGGAGAACATACTTTTGAAGAGAATTTAGTTTCATTTAGTATATTATCAGACTTAATTCGCTCCACTTATCATCAAACTCTGGAATATTTCCATTCAACTCCGCCAGTGTTTTTTCTTTTAGGACTTCCATTCGCAAGCAGTGGAAAAACGATACTGTGGCTCTTGGCTTTTACTGCGGGCTCTATAAATAACGCTCTTGGCGATTGTACTAATTAACATCTCTACTCCTGTACAAAGTTCCGGAGATGGTATAAACCGTTTCGATTTTTGAAATGTGATTCTGAGCTGTAGTCTTTCAAAAAGTAATGTTTGTACACTTTGCAAAAATGTTTTTACTTTTGGGCAAGTCCAGAAGAGGTGGGTCAAAGTTTCTGCGCTAGAAGGGCAAAAGGAGCACGCAGGGCTTTCTTTTCGTCCAATTGTGTAGAGAAACCGATTTGTGGCAATGGTGTGTGATATAATAAGATAATGAAGAGAATGTAAATAAGTATCTTTTGTTATAGATACAATGGCAAACATGCTTCCAACGTAAGGATCTTCTATTCCATGACGTTCCACCGTGTTTTCCATGATTGAGAAGTGTCGATGTTTTTGGCTCTTAACAATGTGAGGAACTCCTTGTATGCTATACGGTTCGTATTTACATTTCTCTTAATGAGACAAAATTGATACGGTATAATAGGATGCGTCAGCGTTATGTTATCCTGAGGACGTCGGATACATTCTGGAAGGCTCCGCCGTAACAACTGATAACAAAGGAACTTGACTGAAACTCCGTAGTGTTGGCAAAGCTCGTTACATGTGTACAATTCACCTGTTTCGGCTTTAACCAAGTCAGGGATAAATCTTAGACCTTTGCTATAGGGGAGGTCCGTGCAAGAGTACGCACTTAACTTTCCAAACGCCTTGACTTTTCTCCTATAAGTCTACCAGCTAAATTTTTATGTGGTTGTTTAGCCTGAAGAATTGTCTATGTATGGTCCATGTTTCAACTCGATGTCTCTGAAAGGAACTCACCATGAGCCTATCAAAAATAAAAAGTCACGTGCGTACTCTTGCCGGAGTGAGTCGGTAAGAGTACGCAAGAGAGGAGGCTGGAGTACGCATTGAGGCCCCGCTGTGCTCTAGGTGCATAGGCCATGTCGCGAAGTCTGTTGTCGCCAAACTAGGCAATTATATGATTTGATATCGTTCTGAATATACAAGAACTATGCTGCAACGTTTGGTTTTCTAAATATGAATTATGGACTGTGTTCCGAGCGAAAACTAAATTTTCCTATCTCTTAAGCATGCGTACTCTTGCCCAATGGTTTACTGCGTACTCTTGCCGAACATGCTCCCTTGGGAAGAAAGTCTTCATAAACATGTTGGCAGGCGTTTTAGCGTGAGCTTCGGTCCTGGAGCACATGCCTAGCTCAGCTTTCTTACTGATGACAGACCGTAATACAATACTTTAGATAATAGAAGCATGGTCTAAAAGTTTACCCAGTTAAGAAATATTACTTCAAGGGTGCCCAGAAAGTTATTTTGCTCTGTACTCCCGCAGAAAGAACAGGAGCACGTTGAATTTTGGTGTGCAGCCTAGGCACTAAATTTGCTTTTTTATGCCAGGGTATCCACCATCTCAGTGGTTGCTAAGGAACCAAAATAGCTGCTGCGTACTCTTATCTCCTGCGTACTCTTACCTGCCCTTACCCTACCAGGCTCGTATAATGCTATTTTTAAATTGTGTGAACTGTGAGAACCAGATAGAGCTTGAAAGTATTTCTTCTCGGCTTGGTTTGTATGCATAAATGAAATCAGTCTATGAGCTCAGTACTTCTTTCCAGAATGGATTTGCTACTTTATTTCCAATAGAGATCAATTTGTTGGGCCCAAAGGTGAGGAGTTCATCAGTGGGGGGGAATACTTAGCCTCGCTAGTTTGGTCCAATCTTGGATTGAGTAATGGAGTCTCTTAATCCACCCGATCTTTAAACTTTTTATGAATAAACATTTATCCACCATTTTCAAGCCATCATAATGGTATGGTTGCACTACCTTAGCGCGTTTCACTGGGTCCCCTCTGCCTCTCCAAAAGATAGTATATAACGCATTGTTCAATTGTTTTACTATTGGCGGGGAAGGCTTAGGTAATGCAATAAATATGTGAATTAATTTCGCTAGCAATAAAGACTTTATAACAGTTGCTTTTCCTACAAGAGTCAAATTGCTTCTCTCCCATTGTTTTATTTCTTTCTGTATTGCTGTAATGTTGTCTTTAATATTTTTGTTTGTGATCCCGGTATTATCTGTATTGAAGTTTATCCCTAGTATTTTCATTTCAATGACAAAAGTTACACCGTAAGCATTTTCGCTGATGGCTTTAGGGAGCTCCCCAATGGGTAAACGTTTCGTCTTACTTATGTTTAGCTTTAGTTCCGAGACTGACGAAAATAGTTTCATTTCATTCAGAACGCCACACAGGGATCTCTCACTGGGTTCCAGGAAAGCCACTAGGTCATCGGCATACTGTGAGACACGTACAGTCCCCCGCAATTGAAATTGCCATGACTAGGCTCGACCGGTTTAGGATGAATATCTCGCAACCTATGGCGTCTATAGCTTTATAAACGGGTTCTTCTTATGTATTTTTGCAAGAGCTTTCCAGTGGTTACCATTATTTCCTAATCTGACATCTGCGTGAGAAAATATTACACAATTACTGATTTTGCTGCATTTTGACGGGGTAGTCTTCGGCTGACTTGCCACCGCCCCTGATAATCCCCGACCCTTCGCTCGACTGGCACGCATACCTGGGTCACGTGATTACTACGTGTTTACAACGACAGGTGCAAGGCCACACGTAGTAAATAGTGTGTGGCAGGCAGGGGGCACAGTGTTTTGAACCGAGGTGATCAGTACTGTCTCGCAGGTGTCTAGCCCCAGGCGGTCCGTCCAGTGACCGAGGCGCCTGGGCACGAGAGTCCAAGACTGGGTATGTCTGAGTTATGGCTTCAAACAATGTTTCCAGCCTCATAAGGCTCACAGGATCACTGCTGAAATATTTTTTCTGGGGGATTAGAGTTCATGGGGTTTAAAACGGCACCCTGTGGCCGAATTTTGTTATTTAACACCCGCCCCGGTGGGTGTCCGAGCCATCTTTTGCTGTAGGGGAGAACACTTCCCCTCGAACCCGGCTCCTATGCAGGATAGAGGGAAACGCGAACACTGGTAGATGGTTCATAAGAATTTATCGCGAAACTACATTACTCTCTTTTTGTCTCAGGTCAATATTTAGGTCATGACAGGTAAAAAAATGTGATAGGGTGTAGAGGAGTTTATGGGGCCTATCGTATGACTGAATTCAGTTAGTATAAACTGTATGGCGCCATTGGCTTCCTCTTTTTACGGAAAATTGAACCATGTATAATATGACTATACTACATGAAATCATAAAAGTAACGTGACCTAAAGCTGGGTCAAGGTCTTTATCTGATCTAGCATAATCAATATGCATATCAACCAACTTGCAATAACAATCCAAAGGTAATGGTATCAAAATAAAAAACTTTTTCATCATTTCCTGCGAAATTATTGACCCAAGTCTACCTGTTAAACCCTCGCCCCGGTGGAAGGTGCTTAAACACCCCCTCGGGTGTTTTCCGGCGGCACGATAAAACGGCAGCGCGAGGCGCCGCCGTACTTAGCACACTTTATCCTTGATTGATTCCGCAACTTTTCCCCAAATTTTAAGGTTGGGTCATCTCAGTTCAGGTCACCAGTGCAGGTGACCTCACCTCCAAAAATTTTTAAGCGGCATAAGTAAGAAATGGGTGAATTTATCGAATTAAAACTTATTCCATATAATGGGCCCACCGAGTGCTACAACATATATTCCGGGATTTTTCATATCGATGACCTAAGGTCAACTACGGACCATGACCTCGCTATTGTAAATACATGGGAAAACAGAAATTGGGCTGTATTTGTGTACTCAACAGCTGAGAAAACCTCAATATTCCCTAAATCTTAGTATCCTGGGACCCTTTCCAGGCTCCTGTTGCAATTTTTGACCTGTGACCTCTGAGAGGTCATCTGGGGCTATTTAAGCAGTTTTCAGACTTATGTCAATAACTGCATGAAATGATCCAGCTTTTATTTTGATATCATTGCGTTCAGATTGCTATTGCGAGTCGATTGATTGCATATTGACTATGCTAGGTTAAAAAGTGACCCTGAGCTGAGGTCTGGTCATTTTTAAGTTTTGTCCTAGTATGGCTCGTTCGATTTTCCGATTTGATTCATCATTCGATTTTCCGTGACGAGAGGAAGCGAATGGTGTCTCACTCAACTCTCCAGACGCCAGATACCAAAAACTCTACTCAAAATCCCACTTCCTTTGACCTGTCATGACCTCAAAATTGACCTGAGCCAAAAAGTGACAAATATAATTTCTTCATGAATTTGTATGAACTATCCAACAGCGTTCGCTTTTTTCGCTATCCCACGTAGAGGCCGAGTTCGAGGGGGTGTTCAAACACCCCCTCCCACCAGGGCAAAGATGGCTCGTAGGCCCACTGGGGCGCGGTTTAAGCAATCCAAGATGACCTCTCAGAGATCACAAGTCCAAACTTGCACCATGAGCCTGGAGAGGGGCTTAAGCTACTACGATTTGGAGAATGTGAAGGTATTCAACTACATATCAACAGAAATAAAACCATTTCCCTCAATTTTTGTTTTCCCATGCATTTCCAATGGAGAGGTCATGATCTGTATTTGATCCTAGGTCATCGATATGTAAAATCCCGGAATATGTTTTGCGCTAATTGATGGGGCTATTATGTGATATGAGTTTTAAGAAGACAGATTCACACCGTTCCTACTCATGAAATCTTAAACTTTTTTGGAGTTGAGGTAACTTGACCTGCACTGTTGACCTGACCTGAGATGATGCAAACGTAAAATTCTAGAAAATATTGAAGAATTAATTACGGATAGGGTGCGCCAATTACGGCGGCGCTTCGCGCCGGCATTTTTGTGCACAGTCGGAAAAATCTGAGGGAGGGTGTTCAGACCCCCTCCCTCCGGGGAAGGGTGAAGACGACGCCAAGAAATTTTTGATTTGGCTGAATCCAGTCAGGTGCAAGGGATAATAATGGGAAAAGCCAAGTATGTCTACCAGACACCACCTGGCCTCTTTTCGCACCCACTACGACGTGGGGCGTCAGTCCATCTCCCTTTCCCCTGTTAACTCAAGAGGCAAAGGTGATACGAAAAATAGAAATGGCGCTGGAAGCTCCTTGCCGTCTTGTTCTAAAGATATGAGCACAAACAAGCTCGAAACTATGACCTCCGGTGATCCCTGGTAGCGTCTTTACTGACGTGATCTCAAAATAACTAGACGATATCTGGGAAATTTTATTTCGAAGAGCTTTTGAATGAGGAGGAAACTCGACCATGGCCTGCTGTAGGAGTCGCGTTTTTCCCTTGCTCTGTCGTTCTTATCTATGAAAAACAAAAATGACCCACATGGGCGTGGAAATCACGTTAAAACTCGTTCACCTGACCTGAACTGTTATCAATTTACAGTTATAAGTTGTCAGGCTGATAACCATAAATTGGTGTAAGTCGACTAGTCTCTCATTTAAATCGGCTCCCAATAACTCGCCAAAAATGAGGATGGGGCCCGGGAAGAGCACCAAGGCGATTAAAATTATGTATATGGGCATATTTTTTCCTTTATATTCCCCGCTTAGCTTATCAATGGAATGGCCTGGGGTTGTGGGGTAAGTTTGAATTCAAATTGTTTATCAGGTTTAACATATATGCCTGTTCCATGGGTGTCTGTTCCTGTTGTGAATTATGCTGATAGTATTGTCACCATTGTGCTGCAAAATAAATAAATAAATATCTCTTTATTATATGGTAATCAGGACTTATGGACCAGAAAATGGTTAAAATGAAAATGATTAACATATTTGGCTACAATTCATGAACGCTAGGTCGCTAAAACTCCTTATGAAGAACAAGAAGGGAGCATGAAAAAGTGCCGTTTGGCTAATGGGGTCTCAATCACAAAAAATGGTAGATAAATGCATGAGGTAATGAGTCGAAACCTGCCACTACACTAAAAATGACTAAAACTATCGACTTGCAAGTACTGAATCCTCATATTTATTTGAAATGTTTCGAAATTAGGAGCAGATATTCTGCCTGAATTTTATTCCACTGTTTCCTTGCTGCTCATGTGTCCAGAGCGAAATACACACATTCAGGTCTTGCTTGTTTTCGCATTTTTCCAGGGACAAAGGAAGAAAATGGGTTCAAAGCAGCTTTGGGGGTTTCACACACCGACTGTTGGGGCTATATAGTGTCGCCAACTCTCATGTTGCTGGGAGATGGGCACAAAGGGAACATTACATGAATCGAAAAAGAGCTATTGTTTTCTTTATTAGGCTCTTCGGTTTTCTACCTTGCCCTTGCTTGCCTGGGTATGTGCTCATAACGACCTTCCTCAAAGGTCACATTAGCCCTTGCCAAACGGGAAAGGCCTTCAGGTATTTCGAGCTAGAGGGGTACTGTTTGCCAGTTAGGGAAAAATTCCAAAGGCTGGGGACCATTGGTAGGGGCTGCCAACCAACAATGGTCATCAGCTTATATTCAAATATATCCTGATTTGCACAAATCAGTATTCAGATAGAGGGATGTCTTCAATTCCAATTAAATGCTAGAGACGCTGTATTGGAGTGGTCAGCGTAGCTTGATTCCACCCAGCCGACCCGGGTTCAAGGCCCGGCGGTTTCCCTGAACAAGGAGCAAGCTGGTTCCCGGGATATCTTTTCAACAGTAAAAAAGTTGGCGACACCATATGACACTGGCAGTTGGTGCATCGATAAGCCCAAAAATTATTTATTACGTATAATATCGTATAAAGTTAGTGATAAGGGGATGAGGTGGCTTAGTGGATAGCACCCTTGTCTTCTAAGCCACCGGTCCCGGGTTCAAGTCCCGGCGGAGCCTCTGAATAAGTCGATCTGATCCCCAAAATCCCTTCCAACAGGGTGAGAGTTTAGGACGCCGTATGACCCTGGCAGTTGGTGCGTCGTTAAACCCCAACAATTCTTAAAGTTAGTGATAAATGCATATGTGCCTCTTTCCGGGCGACCAAAACCAATGCAAATACGTTAAGTTGAGATTGCAGCTAAGGATGCACGATAGTTAGGGGCCTCTGAGCCAGCTAGGCTTTCGAAAGATTGCACGAGCTTAAAACACCCTTTAGCCTAAGGGGCTCAATATTAGGCTGCGGGAGTTCTCAAAAATTTATCGAGGCTAAAGATTTAAACTCAATGAAATCCCAAAACAATATACTGATAATAATCTCTCGGGCTAAACCAGAATCAGACCAGCTTAACATTCGTTTCCAGTCCAATTTTAGTCTTGTTGGTAATATACCCTCTCAGGTCAAGGGAGCAGCGTAGGCTTCAGGGGCCTACGCAGACCCGAGTTTTGGGGGCAAACCCATGTCTGCCTGTCCTCCTGTGGGGGGGAAGGGGGTGGGAGCGAAGATTTTTTTGCTCTACATACCTATTGTAAACACCTTTTTTCAGTGCTCGACAGATCTAGTATAAGCTACCTCTCCAAGTGCATGATCGCTCTCCGGGGGAGGGGGAAGCGAATATTTTTTGCTCTACAGGCTTAGTGTACACACCTTTTTCAAACATTTCTCCGGCGTTTGGGGGAAAGATAGTTTGGCCCCCCTCCAGCGCTTTGGGGGGCCATGACCGGAATGCCCCCTGCGTCCGCCAAAGGTAGGCTTTGGTTACAAGGTCCCCGGGTAATATTCTGGTTTCGCCCAACCAGAATATGTAAACGATATTTATCCTAAAATATTTTCGTTTCAGCGACACATCGAACAATTTTAACATCAATAATAGCTGGAACCAATGTCGTGCTAAATTTCGAAGAGTAGTAGCTCTCGAGTTGGTGGATTTCATCAGAGAAACATTCACTATTCACTGCCCTTTTACCCTCGGTGGTCGCACGTGGCAACGAGACCCCTCAAACAGCACCCAGTTCTAATGGAGGACCCAAGGGGGAGGGGGACAATACGTATTTTCTCCCCGAACGAAAAAGCTCGGAGCAAAACCATAATGTTATCCCCCTCCCCCAAGCTGTCGACCTTTTCCCCGGCTCCTTTTAAGTTCATAAGCAAGGTGTTGGTGCTTTAACTGAAGAAATCATTTTCAAACAGAACCAGTCAACTTCAGTGTGAATATTGGAGCCTGGTCCTCTTGATATTTAAAATCGTATTTGGATGAATGATCCTTGGATATCGAAAGCAAGCATTTTGTGGCCACATATTTCACCCAGTGACGCCTGTTTGTTTTGCTTTTCGACTTATATTTACTCCCCACTCCCCGCCTCCCCAACCTGCCGGCTAGTTAGATTGTTGCAAAAGCTTTCACTGCGCGACGTTTTTTCTTGCGTTTCGATTTTTGTTTGTCCCACCAAAACTACCGCCTAGATCCATCACTGACCAATTTTACCGCTAATGATACTCTCAACAACGATCACTATCAACGCTAAAGCTGCTACATAGGCTTTTATACCTTTGTAATACTGCTACAAATTATCTAATATTTTCAGCATAAAATATGATCATATCCTTCCGACAAGTGAGGGTGCTGCCAAAAGGCCGCAAGAAACCTAGCGCTGATTCCCTGGCTCAACTCCCTCGGGTTCAACTCCTTGGGTTCATGTCCAGGCAGATTATCTGAATAGGTATGATGATCAAATGCACCAAATCTCTCCTTACAGGGTGAGAGTTGGTAACGCCATATAACTTTGAGAGCTGGAGCGTCGTCTAACCCCAACAATTTTTGTTAGAGACTATCGCAAACGCTATGCCAAGCTTGCACCGTGTGATGTCAGTCTAGAGGCCAGTTCATGGAAACTCAATCCTCCCCAGTTAAAGCAATGGTTGCCGTTCGTTGAGGGAGACGACTGCGTGATTTTAGTCAAGCGAGGGCACAGTTTTATGCTCCCGAGAAATAGACTCTACAAAGGTTCTCAAGCTGGAAATTTAAAAATTCTCTGTGGACGGAATTAAGCTCATTTAGTTGGAAGCAATTGTCCCATAATAAATAATCGCCGCCACCGACGAAACAGTGATAGAGCCAGTGAACCGTCACCCTTGACAAGAAAATTTCCCATCTAAAAACAAAACCTCGTCAGGTTCAGGCTTCTTGAGACCTTCGCAAAATGCTGCCCACACAATGCCCGATTTTCCTATTGTTTCTTAAATCGCGATGTTTAATGAAAATTGGGGGCCTGCCCCCACCATAGGGGGATCCAGGATCACCGATGGGGGTCACCTTGCCGGGGGTGGGACGTCAT
The DNA here is from genome assembly GCA_034440635.1 of Lepas anatifera. Lineage (NCBI taxonomy): Eukaryota > Metazoa > Arthropoda > Thecostraca > Lepadidae > Lepas > Lepas anatifera. The sequence continues at coordinate 204,204 of JAOTON010001596.1, read as the reverse complement.
CCGTACAAATTGGGTGCCACTTTTGGCCGGTAAAAGCTTTCAGGTGGGTGCCAAATCCTATGGCGGGGTGCCGATTTTCGCATCCTGGGGGAGGGGTGGAAGTGACATTTCAGGAAGTGCCATCGACCGTTTAGAGGAATGCTGTGATCATTTTAGGGACGCCGAGGGTCAATGAGGGGGACCTGCATTCCTTTACCCTTGGATCCACCTATGGCTACAACTGTCCCCTCTTCTGACGAGTATCTGAAAATATTATTTTAATGAAACCTCCAAAGAAAGTTGTATCACTGTATCAGCCGTTTTACCAGAATCTTGTCTAAATAAACATGCAGGTGAGGGGAGCCCGGCAGCCAATGACAGCTTACATGTTTCGCAACCCAAGCACAAGGACGGATATAGGAGGGAAAATTCGTGTGCTTCCCCGCAGCAAAATATATTCCGATGGTTTGCCCCATCTGTGCCCATCTTATTGGATATTGCTCCCCCCTCAAAAAGCAACTCGTGGTTCTGCCACTGCATTGCGTGGTTTCTACCACTGACCGGGGCCCCAGGTCAGTGACGCCAGTTGTCCAGCACACAGCAACACAGTGGGAGCAATTGCAATACGAGTGCCCCTCAGACACGACAAGATTTGTGAGAGGGATGAATGAGCTGGCACAATGCCAACCGCCCATTCATCTGTGAGGTCACGTGGTCCAGGTATGGGCGAGAGGGTCAGGGATTATCAGAGGCGGTGGCAAGTCAGCCGAAGACTACCCCGTCAGAAAGCAGCAAAATCAGTAATTGTGTAATATTTTCTCACCCAGATGTCAGATTAGTAAATAATGGTGACCACTGGAAAGCTCTTGAAAAAATACACATGATGCACCCGTTTCTAAACCTATAGGCACCATAGGATGCAAGATATCCATCCTAAACCGGTCGAGCCTAGTTATGGCAATTTCAATTGCGGGGGACTGTACTTTCTCTCTTCCTATCGTTATTCCGTGAAACTTTTGCGACTTTTTGAGTTGGGTTGCAAGCGGCTCGACTGCCAGATTGAAAAGATAACTGGAGGCTGGATCTCCTTGCCTTTTTCCTCTCTTGAAAGAAAAAAATATTTTCACTTAGAACCCATCGAGGAGAATACGCGAGAAATTATTTTGGTTGAAGTACACTAGTTCGACCAGTGATATAAACGATGGACCAAAATTGTAATGGGTCAATGCTTGCTTCAGAAAGTTCCATGAAACAGATTCAAAGGCTGCCTCGAAATCTGCTGCTAGTATTAGTCCACTTTGTCTGTTCTTGCAGAGATAATCGATCACGTCGTAGACTAGCCGAGTATTTTCGCCAATGTATCTACCTTTAATGTAGGCTGTCTGCGTGGACGATATTAATGTGTTCATTACACTTTTGAGCCTCTCAGAAATTGCTGCGGATAAGATTTTGAAATCAGCGTTTAAAAGTGAAATAGGTCTCCAGCCTTTAATTAATTCTAAATTCTGTCCAGACTTCGGAATTAACGTAATTACACCTTTGCGAAATGAGCTTATAAGGTTTCCCTTTCGATATATTATTGTTAATAACTCTGAAGAAAAAAGGCCCGATGTGTGACCAAAACTGTTTTAAAGAAGGGAGCAGTAAATCCGTTTCCACCAGGAGACTTTCCTTTCTTCATCTGATTAAGTGCATATGTTAGTTCTTCAAAAGTTATAAGTCGATAAGTTGTTAGCTTGCCTGTCTCATCGATTCCTTGATGTTGCAAATTTGGAGACATTATATATTATAGAGATTATATATTCGGCTACAGCCCTTCGTTAGAATCATCAAACTGTCTCCCGAGAAACCCTTCCAACAAGGTAAGAGCTGGCGACGCCATATGACCCTGACATTCGGTGGGTCGATAAGTCTAACACATTTTTAACCGGTTTTTGTACTACATTCCCTCGTTGATTTTGACAACAACAGCCACACATAGGTATGTACTTAAAGATTTATCTCGATTTAGCCTATAAAGCAACTGTGTTTGACACTTTAGGAATTTACTTACCTTGCCACGCTCATAAATGAAAATAGGAAAATAGCCTTTTCATTTGAAATACATTGCGGCAGCGTCAGGGTTGCCAGGTAAACCATTTTGTGGCCAAATATCTCGAATTGGGCCTTTTGACGTGTTTGGCCTTTTCTTGGAATCTGGCTTTTTCCCCTTTTTCTAGCAGCTGGCACCTAAGCTATTTCTGGTTTGCCCTTGTATACATATGGCCTATTTTGACCTCTTTCGCTCTGAAAACGATATTCCGACACCGAAAAATTAGCAGAGCAGCAGAAAACTGGTATGGTGGTGGGAGGGAGGGGCAGAGCTTTGTTAAAAACAAGACCTGCAAAAATGATGGCCGCCGAAAACTGGACGCGAGGGATGCGATAATATAGGCGCCCTTTGGGTGAAAAGTTCATGGCAAAGTGCGCCCCCTGAGGCTCTGCACTTTCCCACTTGCCAAAATCCTAGATTCGCCACTGTTCAAGAACAAAAAAAATGCATTGTTGGAAAAGAGAGAAAAATTTTAGCGGGGAGTGGTGCGGCCAAGATGATTAATAATGCTAACAAATGTTCTGGTTATGTGGATAAAATAATTTGATGGTCACGCGGGATTGGAAGGGCAGCCCTGGCTTCCTATTAGATGAGTAGTGTGCTAAAAATATATTGCGTCAAGTCAATATCAAACTGTTAACAATTAATTCTAATCAGTGACACAAGTCGCTTTTTCTGTGAGCTAATGATTACCGCTAGGGGTTGTTTTAGCCTCAAATCTGACTTTTGTGGTATTTATGTAGCTATTTTAGTGGAAAGAAAATTTTGCCCTCTTTGGCCATTTTTCTGACTCGGTTTGACCTTTTCAGCCGAAAAAAACTTGGCAGCCCTGGGCAGCATCTATAATCTGGTATAAAATGGAATAATACAAAAATTGAAAAACATTTTTTTAACACTAAAGCGTCTAAGTTTTATTAAACCCCCCTCAAAATGGGGTCTTGATCCCCTGAAGACACTATAATGGCCAGCACAAGAAATGCCCCCCCCCCACTGACTTTTCCTTAAAAAATTTCCCTGGTTATGAAAATGCAAGAGGGTTTTTGTCGTCACGAGTACTACTTTAAACGGTGTAAAACATTTTGAAGCGTGACGGCAGGTAGCTAACGTATTGAACCGTACATACAAGATCCGTAAAGGAGAAACATAAATATTCGTCAATGGAGACAACCGAGAATGACAGAAAATTGAGACACCAAGAATTCATTTAAGTTTTTGTTTTTTCTGTTTGCGTGGCAGTAGCTATAATGCAGCAGTTTCAGATTGGCACGCTATCTGTTTTCTGTTCACTTCTTAAGCTTTTGCATTCGGTGCAAGGAAATTTTGTAAATTGCTTTTATATTAACACATGTCATGTTACACGTCCTTATTATTCCATTAGCACGTCAAACATGTATTTTGAAATAAAACCCGCCATTCCTGCCGTTATATGTGTCACTAAGCGATTTTAGCGTGTTATCGTAACTGATCGAACTGGGCCCGGATTTCCACTTTTTCATGTCGTACTCGGAGATGTAGATGAAGTGAAAGCCTGTAAATAAACAATCTATGCTAACACTTTCTTAAAGCTCTTGGTCTTTCAAGGGCTGTCTCTCCACCCTCCCTCCCCAGCTTTAAACCGACGCGACGCCTGGGGCGCGTCACTTCTCGGGTGACGCGGAGCTCGAGGCGGCTCCGGGGCTCGTTTGGCGGGAGGCCCGTGAAGAACGCGAGCTGTTACAATACGTTGTTATCGGATACCCAATGTTTTTGTGCGGTTCCAGGGTAAGAATACTTGCAGATTTCATATGAATTAATTTTTGGAAAATTAAAGCCATCGCTCTTTAAAATTTGTCAATTTATATTTTTTGTTTGCATTTTTATGAGTTTTAAAAAAATTCAAAAAATATTCTTGATCATGATTTTATGCACTAAGCGTCCTCTTTCTAAAAATCTTGACTGATTTTAAATATCTTTGTAACTTCTTAAGATACAAGGCTTTGAATGTTTCGAATCATGCAATGAAGTCACAATTTGACGTCACTGTTGCTATGAAACTAAGAGTGCAAGGTCTGTTTCGACCACAGATTCGGATTCTAGGCTATGAAGAACCCCTATACACCTCATTTCATAGAGATCTGAGGGGGTGCCATGTACACCATTGGTTGAGTTGGCATGGCATATATATGTTACGGCCCGTATGGAAAACCGGCCCGTTTGCAAACGGGCCGGCCCATTTGTAAACGGGCCAAATAGCTGGCCCGTATGCAAACGGGCCAGCAAATTGGCCCGTTTGCAAATGGGCCGGTCCGTTTGCATAACGTCCGGCCCGTTTGCAAACCGGCCGGACTTTTTGCAAACGGGCCAAAGCTGATAAAGATGTGGGTAGCAGGTAATGACAAGTCAACTTAGTTGATGGTATGTCGGTTAGGAGAAAAATTGTCAATCGCGAGGTGTAAGTGAGTGACATGTCAACCATGTCAATAATAATTTGAATAAGAGAAACACGCCATCAATGATCTGAAAGTTTTTGGGTAATAGTTTTTGTCATGAAACTGCCCTATATCTATCAATAGCTGTCATGATACCGTTAAATATTTACTGATAGATATATATCCTTCTGAAACCACCTAAGCATAAGCATAAGCCTGGGCATAAGTGATCATTAGCGATCCCTGTTTTAGTGAAATATTAATTTTCATACTAGGTAAGTATGTACTTTGATTAAGTTACTGGTCATTCTAGATACTTGTTAAATATGTTTGCAGTCAAATTCAAGATAATTTATAAAAACATAGGCGTTTTTGTCTTTGTTCACGGCTTTGGCATACAGTTTCTCATATTGCAGCCCACATCAGGGCAACGAGATCAGCAGAACAGTGGATTTAAGCAACAGTGCATTTAATACAAATTTTGAACCAGCTCCCCGCAGATTGCAACACCATTTCTGATAAAACTTACTTGCAGAATGTTGGGGGTTGGCTCCAAAGATACAGAAAATGTCAACTAGGTTGTACGCCACCTGTTCTTCTGACTTTGTTCGGAGTGGACGCAACACTACGAATTTGGTGAGGTGATTCTGACAATTTAGTATATAGGAATATCCATCCTTCCTCTCACTGTGCCAGTCGCTGAGGTCGACTTGAGCATGTCTGGCCATGTCATCAGTAATGGTTGAGAGAGACACTATTGTATTCTGTAGCCGTGTCTTCTTCGTCTCGCAGTTTTTGCAGGTTTTTAGGTACAGCCCGACAGTTGCACGGCTAATGTTGGCGTATTTGTACTTTACTGCGTTAAAGGGAAAGTGGCACCACTTTCCCTTTAACGCAGTAAAGTACAAATAACGTAGTTTTAACTGAGATAGCCAAGTTGTAAAGCATGCTGGAAAACCCGGCACTCAATATATCGTTTGTCTTGAAACTCAAAGCTTCCGTAGAGAAAAGCTAACAACCTACCTGAAATAAACCCCACATGTACCCCATGTAGCAGGCCACAACTGTCAGCTGTTGGTGTGACGACATATGCTGAAGTCATGGTGAGTATCAGCCAATCGAAGCCCTTGAAGCCTATTGAATATGGTAGTAGTTGTCAGATCATGACATCATCCACAGGCAGAGACTTATTACTTTCTATAGAGGAGCATTTTAAAAATAAAAATATCGAGCTTATTGTACATGTTTTCAGGGAAATCATGGACGCTTTCATGAACTTTGGCTAGAAGTACCCCTAATTGCACTAAATTCCAAGATTCGACCAGGGTGCCACATTCCCTTTAAAAGTCTTGCTACTGCCAGGATGCCCCAGTGAAAGGTGCAGCTCATGAATAACATCAAAGACTTCCTCATTGTGGATGATTTCTCGTCATGTGTTTTTGTTGATCAACTTTTGCACTCCTGCAATTGTAATTAAATCATACTTTTTGAAGCGCGGGTAGTGTCTCGCTAAGTACAGCTTTCCATGAGCCTTAATGTCCGCTAAGTCTTTGACGATCTCATCATAAGTGACCTTCGGCACCGACTGCGTGTTCGTTGCTTTCTCATCTTTCGCAGCAACAAAAATAAGCAAAGAACTCCTCTTGCGACATAGTTCCTGATTATAATCATTATTGGTAACTTAATGAAGCAAGAGAGTGGGCACAAGACGAGGTTTAGGACAACACGCACATTGGAAATGATATGACCGCATTCACTTTTCAGGGCATATTTTCCATAGTATTCAACAATCGAAAACCAATCTGATCAGAGGCTAGATAATGCCGGTGTTCACCAGAGGTGGTCTTTGCCTGTGACTAAGCCAGATTCTTAGCATCGTTCAAACTGTTTTTTGGCAAACAAGGAGCACTAAGTTATTTCCGGATACATATTTACTTTGATAACTGAATACGTAGGTACCAGTCATCCTTAAATGCTAAAGCTCTACAAGCAGCAATCTATTCAAGCATTGCAAGTATTTCTGCACGCATGTAAATGGAATGCAGTGCAGTCACAATGCTTGCCATGTTCAGATATTAATATTAACTTAATTTAATCGCCCAGTTTACAAATTCATGGGAAATAAAAAGATTCATGAAAATGGAAAAATTAGATGCATTAAACTAAAAATACGGACTTTCTCTAATAGACCAGACCCAATCAGTTTCCATACAACTTAGTTTTCATGGTCCAAATGCGATCTGATCAAACCGCAGATCCAGATACATCTTGGAGTCGTCGAGTTCATGAAGCGCTATTTTCCCAACACTTTAGCACAGACTCTGCCATAGTGATGTGAAAAAACGCGCGTACTCCATCTGCATGCGATCCGGATCACATTTTGGCCATAGAGACTAGGCCAGTGACTATCATCCGAATCCAAAATCCAATAAATATGTATTGAATACAACTAATTCGATAATGACCTGGATTCAAATGCTCATCCAGTTTCGAAGCTAAGCTGTTCCGGCACTCAGCAAAAGGTGGAGGTAATGTTACCTGGGATAATTTGCCTAGAAAGGCCCCGAAGCAGCCAATTTGGATTCAGTAAAGCAGAGGAAGATAGACTGCAGCATAAAATGGAAAATTAATTTGGAACTTTGTTTCAGCTACTTAATTTCCTTTACCTAGAAAAGATGGCAGCCTTAGCTAAACCTTCTATGATGAGAGGCGCTGGCATTGCCTCTAATCTAATTATCCTGGCCAGGTATGATTGTAAATGCAGATGGGGTGGCACAGGATATTTATCAAATTCTTAAATCCATGACTCAAAAATGAATATTTTAATATGGACCTCTCCCCAAACCAGAAATAGAGCATAACCTGAAATCGAAGATAGTAAATTTCTAATGCTATATTTAGGGTTCAATCCAGGGATGACGCAATATTCTTAAACGTAGGTACACAACCATGCATAACATTTACCAGAGATTCAGCAAGTCTCAAGGCGACGAGGCGGTCCAATCACCCCTGCACTTCACAGATAAAAGAAGGCGTACAACGCTTGGTCTTCCGGCGGCAGGTCGGGTCACTATTATGCTCAGGAGGTGGAGTGGGCGGGATTTATCCAATGCGCTTCGGTCCAGAAGTGGAAAAATTAGGCATGATGCGATTTGGAGCTAATTTTCATGAAATTTGATCAGTAGACCCATTCCAAGAACGCTGCTGCGTGCGAATTCATTTTACTCAAATCCGTTTTAAACGAGCCGGCTGATTTGTAAACGGACCGGCCGGTTTGCAAACGGGCTGGCCAGTTTGTAAACGGGCCGGCCGGTTTGCAAACGGGCCAGGATACTAGAAAACCCAAATGGGCCAGACTTTTTGCAAACGGGCCACATCGCTGGCCCGTTTGCATACGATTCGGCCCATTTGCAAACGGGCCAATTTGCTGGCCCGTTTGCATACGGGCCGGCTATTTGGCCCGTTTACAAATGGGCCGGCCCGTATGCAAACGGGCCGATTTTCCATACGGGCCGTAACATATATATATATATATATATATATATATATATATATATCGGAAAACTTAGGTGGCGATCCGTTAGATATGCAGGGGAGGAAAAAATGTCAAAACTGTCGCAAACCAGAATTCATATGACCAAAACTGTCGCACCAAGAATAAGTTGCATGCTGGTACAACACAGCATACAAAGTTTGGAAAGTCGGTCCTAGATCTGCCTGAAACTCCAGTTAAGCCAATTTCCTTAGCATGTCACAGTCGCTAAGACTGATATTTTGTTGTATTTTTTACATATATGGTTCACTGACATTTGGAAATATGGTTTAAGCACATTTTTAAGAAGCAGCTTTGTGAATTTCAAACAAATATTTAAAGGAAAATTTAACCACTGGTTTTATGATTCAAGTAAAGTTTCTCACAGTTTTACAGAGTACAGCAAAACCAGGACAGGGGCAGCCCATTTTATTTCCTGATGGCCTGTTGAGTTTCTTTATTTTCAAAGGGAAGATGACACCTTGGAACAATTCCAAATTGTGATGCTTCTAGGGACAATCCATGCTGAAAATAATGGATTTGTCCTTATTTCTGAAAAACAAACTGATAAGACTGATATTCTAATAAAACTAATTATTGGGGCTTAACTATGCATCAACTGGCAGGGTTATCTGGCGTTGCTAGGACTAATATTTTGTTATATTTTGTTTGAGTTAATTTTCCTCTGTTAGTAATGACAAGTATTCAAATTATCGGGATGTCAAACTGGCACATGAGCTGGCAATGCCATTTACCTATTTGATTTGTGCCAATAACGAATTTGAATACAAAAAAAATTCGGGCTAAAAGAGGTAAGCATTAGGAACCAAAGCAACATATATAATTTCTTATTCTCTGTTTGGTTCATGGCTTTGGTGAACGATATTATTGAAAGTTTTAGTGCTACGCAAAGCCAAAGGTTGTATTTGTTATACGACCGGTTTCGGGGCCATCACGGTCCCATTATCAAGTAAAAAAGAACAAGATATAATCACACACACTACATAGTTATATAAAACGCATTTCAGTAAACTCAATGGAACATGGAATAATCTTTGTCGTGCTACTGGTTGTTTAAATATTCGACATCATGACGCGTGAGTGTTTTCCTCCATGGTCCCCATTGTCGCTTGAGCAGGTCGAGCCAGCCTTGGTACAATACGTATTTGCCTATATTTCTATTTAGTTTTACTTACATAAACCTGACTCACCTCTCCGTCCAATCATATCAGCTGTTGGCTCTTCCACCTATGCTGCAGCAGGGCACATCAGCGACCTACTGTCCCCATTGATTGGACAGTCTCACAGACACGTAGTAAACTCCAAGGAACTCTCAGCCATTCTCCGCTACACAACGGTCCCAGAAAATAATATACTGGTATCTTTCGATGTGTCTGCTCTGTTCACAAGTGTCCCTCTCGATGTGGTAACATCCCAGGTACAGAGCGCTCTGGAAAATGACGAGACTCTCGCGGAACCAACTACATTGACACCTGGTGATATTTCAAGCCTGTTGCTTTTAGTTTCTCCGCTTAACCTGACATTTTGTCAGGATAAGCGCCAAATTCAATGAATTTCAATTTATCATAACCAAAAAATCAGTATAATTTAACCCTATGTTATTTGATGGGAAAAGTCCAGATCCGAGTTTATTCTGACATCGGAGCATGTCAGGATAAACCCTTTTATCCTGACTTGCCGAATTCTACGTTTTCGCAATGAGATTTGAATTCGGCTTTGCCCGCCATTGGTATCCTTCGAACAAGCCGAGTTTTCTTCTTTGATAGAGAATTTCTTACAAGATTTGGCAGCAGTTAGTGGCTTATACCTTTGGTAGCAAGCATGACGCTTTTTTACAACCATGACGCAGCATTATTGTGCTTGGTACACAAATTTCTTCCATGAATAATGCCACATTTTGTCAGGAAGCATCCTGCTTTTAAAGGTTCTTTCGCAGCTTGCGTTTGACGTTTCTCCAAATGGACCAATCAGCATTCGGCTTTCTCGCTATGCTGATCAGTGATTGGTTGGTTTTCTCGATCGCTTGGAGGATGTCCAGCTTCGTACAAGTCGCTTACATTGGATATGTTTTAGGGCCGTATAGGGGCAGAGACGCATAGAGACAGTTTTATCAAAGGTAGGGGAAAGTGGGGGGGTCACGGACACCGTAACGATGGTGTGAGTTTTCGATGACTTAATGAGCTTGTTTCGTTCCTATTTTGGCTGTAGAGATACTTCAGACATTTATCTACCACTGTGCAAGCAGCCATGTGTCTAATTATCATATCAAAATTTGCGCAAAGTTTAGAAAAAAGTAGCAAAAGTCCATTTCGCCCATTTAATGGGGTAACATGGTCACCCCATGGGGAAAGATGGACAAGATGAACAAAGTGATCGAACCAGGCCTTGAATATTTCCATCTGCATCCACCCACTAGGCGACTGTCGTCCGCCGCGGGGAAGGGGGTATTTTCTTAGTTTTTTTTCCGTCAAAGGGTCAAAGGGGGTCATGCCTTTTCTTAATTTTTCAATGACGGTGGATAAAAGTATCAAGGGCTGTCGTGGAACTGTGCATAGGTTGATCCAGGATCGCCGATCAAGGGGGCGGGGTATCTTGCGGGGGGCGCCATCCGGATCGGGGGGCGGGCGCGCACCCAGGGGGGAGGCAGCGAGCCCGGTCCCCCCAAACGCTTTGGCTCCAAGGTGCCGCTCCTATCCTTGTGGAGCGCCGAAGGCGCCCATCGAGGGGAAGGATGAGCCTTCACTTGACTTTTAGAGGCAGTGCTACACTGACTGCCGCCCCTCTACCCAACATGCCGCCCCCTACACCGACTTTGCTGCCCCTGCACCCAACAAGCAGCCCCTAAAAATTACACTGCTGCCCCCTCTCGTCAGCCGCCCCAACCCCCCCTCCCCCGCCTCCAAAAAATCCTAAGAGCGAAATTCCCTCGCAGAGGTTAAGAGCGTTCGGTCTCCGGCTGTGCTGGTTACGTGGGGTCCCATCAGGTCACGTAGAAAGTACGGTCTCTGACAAACGGAGATATAAGCCCAGTAGCTAGACTCACTCAAATGTAACAAGCCCACTGCCCACAATGCAAGGCACCAGCGGGCGTGCCCGACGGCTCTAAGCTGCGATGCCTGGTGACCGACCGGCCCAGCACAGCCGGGACGGGTAGGAGAGGATGAAATGTCAGCGCAGTTTGGGATTGCAATAAATATGTTTTGCCGTCTCAGGGCACCTCACCTGTGAGGAGGTTCAGAAAATTTTTTTGTAATACAAAAACACCATTTAGAGCAGGGGTGTAATTTTCCGAAAATCTTTGGGGGTGCTCAGCCGGTGGGGGGCGGCACTCTATAGGGGCCGCGGCGTTGGGGGGGCGGCACCCCTTCATTGCACCAAATCTGTTATTCATCGTTGTTTTGCACCTTTTAAAGCACAGTGAACATTCAATTTTAATGTTGGGCAGGTATTCTACAGCTTTTTGCAAACGTGTTTGCTTTTTAGGTGACATCCCAAACCTACATGCACGTCTTAAAGTAATCCAATCTGAGCTTTAAATCTTTCCACGATCAGGGGCGCAGCCAGAGCTTTGGTATGGGGGGTGGGATTGGGCACACCACCTTTGAGGGGCACCCCGGGAGAGAAAGGGCACTTTTAACGTAACCTAAAAACCTGCTATATCTTAGTTAATATCAACTTTTGGGTACCTTTGGTCCAAGAAAAATGCAAATCGAGCATTGCCGGAGAAGGAAAACTGAACTAAAACCAGAAAAAAATGTCACCGAAATTTCATGAAAATAGCCAGAATACGACTTTTGGGATAGATTTAAGGACAAATCAGCCAACTCATGCAAGTCTGTGATATCTGTCACTATGCGCAAGATAAGACATATTGGAGTCGAAAATTCATTTGTTATGCCCACTGGTTTTGTCGTGACGAGTGAGCCCTGGTTGAACGCGGATTATCCCTTGCCCAGGTACGAGCCACCTTCACCCTGGTGGGGGCTAAAGAAGACCCCCACGATCTCAAAAACTAAGAGAGCTAGAAAAAGCGCAAAACAGCAATCGAAAGCTCTTTAAAAATTATATCAAAAAATACTTAGTCATTTTTCTCGTCAGGTCAATATCAAGGTCACCAGAGGTGAAACTAAGTTAAAATCGCTAATATGAGGTGTACTAAGAAAAACTCATATATCTCAGAAACTATGATAGCCAGAAAAATTTTCTAACACTGTTCGAAAGCTCTTGAGTCGCTCTTTCATTAAAATGCCAATGATTTTCGGGTCAGGTCAAAGCCTAGGGAGCTGCAGGTCGCTGAACATTGAGAACATTCTCGGGAATGTCCATAACCACCCATGCATAAGGGCGTTTCCTTCCTTGTTTTGTTGAGTTGGTGGTTGTAGATAAAGTCCTAATAAGTCACAAATAATACCAAGTCAGACATATGCTCAGGTGGAGCAAAGCAAGGTGGCGGGGATGAGGTGCCTTAGTGTACAGCACCCTTGTCTTCTAAGCCACTGATCCCGGGTTCAAGTCCTGGCGGAGCCTCTAAATAAGTTGATCTGATCCCCAAAATCCCTTCCAACAGGGTGAGAGTGGGTGACGCCGTATGACCCTGATATTTGGTGTGTCGTTAAACCCCAAAAATTATTAAAGCAAGGTGGCGATGAAAAGGCTTTACATACAAAAACACATGATTCGAATATAGAGATAAACTCAATTGATTCATATTTATTAAGTACACCTATTTGAAAGTTATAAAATATGTCAACACTGCAAGCAGGTCATAATAGTCAATGTGTCAAATTTCGCAATTAGAAATTCACATACTGTTGTCTTCAATCATTTGTGAATATGCGTGGATTATAGGATGAAGAATAAATAAATAATGAATCACATTATAGAAAAAAGAGAGTTCATAGTGTATTAGGGACGCTGGGTGAGAAGTTCATATGAGGGCTTGTGGTTCGTGAGTCAATCTCACTTCTTCACTTTGTTGAGAGATTTATGAGGCGTGTGCATACTGGGGGAGGAGATTTGTGGCCTTCATCTGACCTGGAAGGCTCATTGTATGTCTATGTGTATATGAGGAAGGGGACGGGAGGGGGAGGGGGGTAAACAATGGATTGGGGATGCCGAGCGATGCATTTGAGGGAAGGGTTGTGACTAGTGATCCCATCCATCTTCTTATAGTAGAATCTAGGGTTTTCAATTGGGGTGATGGGGGCATCCGGATCAGCGGGCGCCAATTTTGTTCGGCAAAACCTATCAAGTTGGTGCCAAATCCTACCGCAGGGCGCTGATACTCGCATCCCGGGAACGACCTTTTAGGGAGAGATCCGAAATTTCAAAGGGGCGTCGAAGATCAAATGGATGGGGGCATGTGCTCTTCCCCCTGGATCCGCCTATTCCTTGCGAGATTGACATTCTCTATTTTCTGCCGCTCCCAATTTAGGCAAAGGGTATGACCCCTGCTCTGTCAGACTTCTGGAAGTCTGTTTTCCTGTCACGGGGAGGGGCGGAAATTTCGCCCCTTCCTGGGATATATGGTACAATGCAAAAAGTCATCAGAGATGAAAGAAAGAAAGGGAAATAGTGGGGTAAGATTCATTTTGCAAATGTCTGGGAACCATGTACCAGTATATGTCTTTCTCAACTTTTGATACTTTGCATCTTGCCTGACCTGTTTCTGCCAACGCCAAACCCGGGTGAACGTAAGTCTTGTCTCTCTGATCCGTCTTTGGGTGAACTTTTGTCTATTTGGTCTTGAAACAGAATGTATACCGAAGATGCTAGTACTATTCATTGGGCTGCGAAAAAAACTGCACCTGCGTGAAACCCCTTAATTACAGTGCCGAAGCACGCTTATGACATCACCCGGTTATAAAATAAAGGATTGAAAGCAGCGGCGGATCCAGGACTTCATTTCGGAGGGGGCTAGGGCCTTTGCCTCAGATCAGCCTCCGCTTATGTATTAACTATAGGCACTCGTAAATTTCGGGGGGAGGGGGCTTGAGCCATCGTAGCTCCCTTATATCTGCCACTGGCTGAGAACATGCTCCTGTCTCGAAGGGCACTCACACTGACAAGGTCTCGTCGAAAGTGCCATACTTTGCACACTAGGCACGTTGTCTGCAAAATCTATTGGATATGCCAAAAGCTGTGCCAAAAAATGAGAAATTCAGTCTCCCAGTTCTTTTTCACTTTTTGCCAATTAAAACCAGTTGGTGGCAGACACTCCTTTTTCGAGCAAATATTCCAACCCTGGGGTTAGTTCCAGCGCCTCTTTACAAAAAAGATGAGAGTAGCTTAGAGTAAGTCGGAGCAGGCGCAAAAACCGGTGTCCGCTGAAACGATTTGGGATGAGATATCAGCTGATTACGCCTGATCAGCGCCAATATGGCGGGCGTGGCAGAGCAAAGAAACTAATCAAATTTGATTAAGGCCTCTGATGCTCATCTAATGTAGTTCAGTCGAAGTGGTATGCAGAAAAACAACGGAATCAAAACCTTTAGCTGCCCACAAACGTTGTTTCTCTCTGTAAAACAACTTATTTTAGTTTCTCAATTGGAATTCATGCGCCACAATTGAGCCTCCTCTAACCTGCTCTGAAAAATCACCTTTCGTTTGAGAGGAGGTTGGATTAGATTTGAGATGAGTTTAGACGAGGTTTGAGGAAGTTTAAGGAGGCGCTGTACCGGGCGAGAGGAAGTTGGAGAAGCTTTGATGTTAGATCAGGTTTAAGGAGGCGCTGGAACAGGCCCCTGGTAAAACTACTTTCCACCAGTAGCAGACATCAACATAGGCAGGTGGGATAAGCATAGCAGTCTCTGGCCACAGCCTGTGGTGGCAGTGTTCAGAATCTGTAGTAAGCAGTCTCATCAATGACTATACCTACTGTGCAGGGTTGGCAAAATAGGTACCGGTAAAAACTAGGTTTATGCCAGTCAGTGGCATAAACTGGTAAATACCGGTATTTACCAGGAAAAGTGGCAAAACTGGCAAAAACCTTTAAACTGACAATGACAGACCAGAAAGACATTTAAAGGGAATGTGGCACCTTCACAACGTGATTTTAACTGAGACAGCCAAGTTGTAAAGCAAGTCGGATCACCCGGTACTCCATATTTCATTTGTCTTGGGACTCGATATTTCCGTAGAAAAAAGCTAAAACATACCTGACACCAGCCCCCAACAGCCCGTCGCCCGGGCGGCCATTGTTGTGAGCTGTTGGTGTGACGACCTATGCTGACGTCACGATGAGCATCAGCCAATCAAAGCCCTTGAAGCGTTTCAAGCATGGTAGTGGCTGCCAGATTGTGACATCATCCACAGGCTGATATTTATTTATTTTTCTAGAGGAGTATTTTTAAAAACAAAATATTGAGCTTATTGTACATTTTTTACAGAAATCATGAGTGGTTTCATTATTTTTGGCTTAAAGTACGCCTAATTTCACTAAATTCCAGGATTCGACCAAGGTGCCACATTCCCTTTAAAGGTCAAAGAACAGTTGTAAATGTGAAGCAAATGATGGCATTGGCATGGTCTCTGGTCAAGACTGGTGTGTAAGCAGGTATTTCATTCTAGGCATCTACTCAGGCAGGTACTCGATTCTAGGCATCATCTTCTAGGTATCTTATTATAGGCAAGTACTCAGGTTGTAGGCATCATGGTTCAGAATGCTATGAATAACCAGCTTACGCCCAAAACTCTGGAAAATGTCAAAAGTGATAAATCATAATCCGTAGGTACCAGACGAACGTCACTGAAAACGTGGAAAGGTGAGATTAGAAAATCAGCCTGGTTTCAAACATTGCCAAATCCTTCTTCTTCTGTACTGACGGGCACTCAGGTTCCAATGTCTGAATATGCGTCTGCTTTGAGCCTTTGATATATTTTTGTCCAGTATCATGAATGGAAGCTGTTTTCTAAGTTCTCTAATTTCTAAGTAAGCAGTTCGTCGATTTTGCTGACTGAGCAAACAGAACAGTGGCATTTCTGAATGGTACACTTTGAACCTTCCTCAAGTAGTTGGTGTTCAGAAACCGATAATTTAATGACGTTTGATATTCAAGTAAAGCGTTTGACTTCGTCTGTTGTAAAATTAAATTCTAAAGAAGTCAAGGATCTTTAATTACTTGCTTAACGCGGCATGCCGATTGCTTTCGAGCTCCTATGCTGCTGATTATGCGAATCTGAGGAGATAATTAGGAATGTTTGCATACCATTGAGAATTCTCTGGTCAGAATTCATTGCCAACTATACTGGATTGGGAAAAATTGGTTGACCCCCTACCACCAACCAAGTATTTTTATGTGCTTATCATATTTCAAATTATGACATGGGGAGTTCAAAATAAAAATACAGACAAGGGCCATGAAATCATTTCCTAATCATTCGCTGGGTTAAGTTACGGGCAATGTGAGTAATTTCACTGTACTTTTCTCGCCCTAGTGGGGAGATGGTGTTTGAACACCTCTCGGGTTTTTTCCAACGTTGCCGGAAAACAGCGGTGCGAGGCGCCGCCGTACCTGGCATCACTTATCTTTGACCAAATATGCAACTTTCCTAAAAATGATATTTGGGGTCATCTCAGGTCAGGTGACCAGGCCAGGTCGTGACCTCAACTCATAATTTTTTTTAAATTGCAAGTCAGGATCTATCGATCTGAAACTTATCACATTATAGACCCACCGGGGATAGAAAAAATATTCCGGGATTTTGTATACCGGAGATCAAAGGTCAAATACGTGTCATGCATATCCATTGGAAATGCATGACACGTATTCGTATTTGTAGAAAACGCAAGTTAGTCGAAAAACGACTCTATTTCTGAAGATACCTACGGCTTAAAATGACTTCTTTTATTGAAAAGGTAGTATCACTCGGTTTGCTGTAATGAGAGGAATGGAATGGCGCTCGAATATTGGCTCCAAGTTAACCCAGTCAGGCGCCATATTAAAAAAGTATTCTCAAAACTTTCACTCGCTGGACTTATCAGGACCTCAGTATTAACCTGAGCAAAACATGTTACTGACATAGCATCCTCATAACTTTTCGTGGCCTATTCAGCGCTTTTTTCGTTCTTTTTTTGCTTCTTCTTCGAGGAGCCGAGTTCGAGAGGGTATTCAACACGCGCAGTGACGGGGGCAGGTTCCCGCCCCCATGGGTTTTCGGAGATATAACAAAAACGGCGGCGCGCAGCACTGCCATACTTGGTATACCTTGTGTCTGATCATTTTTACAACTTATTCAAAATTTTAAAGTTAGGTCATCTCAGTTCAAGTCTCCAGTACAGGCCAGGTGACCTCACCTAAAAAAGTTTAGGATAGCATAAGTCAGAACCGAGAACAATGTAGACTTATCTGATTGAAAATCGTATCACATAATGGCCCCACCATATTCTTTAAAAATATTCTGGTATTTTCGATATTGATGACCTAAGGTCAGGTACGAGCCATGACCTCTCCATTGGAAATGCACGGGAAAATGTTTTAAACAGAATAACTTAGTAATAAATGGTGACATAGCTTGTTTTATCACGGCGTTAGGTTTGTATCATCCTTTCAGTTCAAATAATATGCATGCAACCTAATTTGACCTTGACCTGACCTCAGGTCAGGTCAAATTCTAGATTTGCCCTGATCTGACGTAGCAAGGTGATATTACAAATCATTCGAGTCGGCTTGCTGCGAGGATTCCAATAGCCTAAATTTTTTGCTCTAATTTTACCAGCTCAGATGTAATGACTGAAAACCTTTATTTACTTGTTATCTCTATTGTGGCATGTTTGACCTCTAGTGACCTAGAATATGACCTGAAACAAGGTCGATTTGTTCTGTAGAGACTTGAATGTACTATCCAACGCTGTTTACTTTTTCGCTATCAAGCGTGGTTTTTGAGATCTTAGGAGGGCGGCGGGTACCCCCCTGTCAATGCGAAAGTGGCTGAGACCTCCGTCAATGCGCGTGTTAAACACCCCCCCCCCACCAGTGTGCCAGAAACTGGTTTTGCGACATGATGCCTAGTGTAAAATTCATACTGGGAAATATAGCCGCCGAGTGGAATTTTCAAGTAATATTTTGAGAGTCATGCAGAAAACAAAAAAAAACCTTTTTACATCCCTTACCTATTTACAGTATAGGAATGCATTTTCCACGAAAATTGTTCTTATTTCCATACTTTTGATGAGTTCATAAAAACCAGGGCTAATGAACCCGGCTGAAAAAGCACCACTTGAAAAGTGAGTGGGAAAAAAGGAAAAAATAACACAGAATTAAATGGATCATCCAACTTGTTCCGTTGCGGCTCCCCACCCAGCGCCCTGGGATTTGGAAGGGGGCGAAGGTGGATCTGAGGCACAATGGGGCGGTTGTTAATAATGATTGTGGGTAATTGAAACTCCTAACTGCGAAGGGAACGCTTAGAAATCAAATCACAAGATTCAATGTAAATACGTGCTTTCCTTAGCGTCTTCCTACAAATTGTCGTGTTTAAGCTATCATTTTGCTTTCTTCATACGAGAGCCAGGTGATCAGGAGTTTCCTTCACGCGAAGGGGAGACACCTTATTAAAAGGACACCTTATTTAGTGCTGCTGCTGCTGCTGCTGCTGCTTAACCTAACCTAACCTAACCTAACCTAACCTAACCTAACCTAACCTAACCTAACCCAACCTAACCCAACCTAACCCAACCTAACCTAACCTAACCTAACCTGACCTAACCTAACCCAACCTGACCTAACCTAACCTAACCTAACCTAACCTAACCTAACCTAACCTAACCTAACCTAACCTAACCTAACCTAACCTAACCTAACCTAACCTAACCTAACCTAACCTAACCTAACCTAACCTAACCTAACCTAATCTAACCTAACCTAACCTAACCTAACCTAACCTAACCTAACCTAACCTAACCTAACCTAACCTAAACTGAACTAACCTAACCTAACCTAACCTAACCTAACCTAACCTAACCTAACCTAACCTAACCTAACCTAACCTAACCTAACCTAACCTCCTGCTGCTGCTGCTGCTGCTGCTGCTACGCTCCTTTCTTCACATAACTTGATTAATGAAATTAGACGATTTTTCTCGCAAGTGAATACCGGCCTGATCGAGCATGGGCAGCAGTATATCGCCACATGACTCTCTCAGACACAGGCTCACGTTAGCAAGATAAGGGATATTTACATTTCTTGAACCTTTATTAAAGATTCATAAACATCTAGACGGCATAAGGCATGCAAACACTTAGCAGTTTGGCATCTTTTGGAAAAGGAGAAGCTTGCAATAAGTACGCAAGACACTGATATTTTTGTAGCAGTCTAATCAACTACAGAATTTCGTGCTTTCCGTATTTTGTAGTAGTTGAATAGGACAATAAAAATATAACAGTATATGTAAATATAAAGAAATCCGGATATAAAAAGCACTGGCGGTTGTATGTTCAGACACAGGTTCTCGTCAGAATCATGTAGTAATTATAAAAAATTAGTCATAGTGTAGCCAGACCTCGAATTGAGCTTTACAAAAATGCTTCTTAGAATGTATTGTTTAAAAAGAGGATGTCGTGACAACGATCTTGAAACTTCTAACCTAATAGTAATGCCGACAATACAGCAAAACTAGACCTCGCTGGAGTATCTCAATCGGTTATTTGTATATTTTTCTTATTATATATTTTATTATTTTACTTGACTGCAGCTAAAATGCTAGCGGCTAGCGATAATAACTTATTTAGCACTGGTACACGTGTTACTAGATCGGTGTAATGACTCCAAAATGTTCTATTTAACTCAGCCCGATGTTATATTACTATAAATGCCTCGCTCGAATTATGTATTGGAGATATATGTACAATAATATAATATAATAATAGTATAAACACACACACACACATACACACACGTATATATACATATAAATATATATATATATATATATATATATATTCGTATAGTTGGGGAGCAGATTCTCTTTAATGCATTGTTCATTAAATACAATTGCTTGTTTAGCCGCAGAAAGTTTTTAGATTTAGATTCAATATTACGAATAAGTTTAATGTTATTTTCGGTATGTTTGTGCAAAGTCGTAGCAAAGGACATAAAATAGGTTTAAGTTTCACATAGTAATATTTCACCAAGCTTATGGCATGATCACACACAAAATCGACGCTCTTTAAAAGTATTAATCAGTTTGAATTTTTGAATCCTAATATGAAAGCGCACAGCATATCGACAAATGATCCTTCATCACAAAAATACCAAGCAAACACCTCAATTACGTCTAACACATCACATATCACAAATAACAGGAATACAACACGCTTACAATGCTTCCTAAATATTCACCGAATATTCCTATCATATAGGGGAAGGTGTGTGAGTTGTTTGGTGTGGATGTTGATGATGGGTGACGTGTCTCGGATGTACAGTGTTTCTAGTGTCGTGAGTCTGCGATGATCAGTGCACTGTGCTAGGACTATGGTGTTTTCTGTCAATATTTTTCGTGTTATATCTGTGTTGTGGTACTCCTGCATGTGTCGTTTAGGTGATCCTTCCTGTAGGTGCATGGTGAGTCGTCTGCTGAGAGATGTGGTAGTCATACCAATGTAACATACCTTTCGGGTTGCGCAGTCCCCGGCCTTACATTGGAACTGGTATATTACATTGGTCTGCTTGAGTGTCGTGCTCTTCTTTGAGATGTTGTTTTGCATAATGAGATTGGATGTCTTAGGGCTGCTGTAGTAGATGTTGAGTCCAAACTCAAACACCAAACTCAAACTCCAAACACCAAACTCAGACTCAACATCTACTACAGCAGCCCTAAGACATCCAATCTCATTATGCAAAACAACATCTCAAAGAAGAGCACGACACTCAAGCAGACCAATGTAATATACCAGTTCCAATGTAAGGCCGGGGACTGCGCAACCCGAAAGGTATGTTACATTGGTATGACTACCACATCTCTCAGCAGACGACTCACCATGCACCTACAGGAAGGATCACCTAAACGACACATGCAGGAGTACCACAACACAGATATCACACGAAAAATATTGACAGAAAACACCACAGTCCTAGCACAGTGCACTGATCATCGCAGACTCACGACACTAGAAACACTGTACATCCGAGACACGTCACCCATCATCAACATCCACACCAAACAACTCACACACCTTCCCCTATATGATAGGAATATTCGGTGAATATTTAGGAAGCATTGTAAGCGTGTTGTATTCCTGTTATTTGTGATATGTGATGTGTTAGACGTAATTGAGGTGTTTGCTTGGTATTTTTGTGATGAAGGATCATTTGTCGATATGCTGTGCGCTTTCATATTAGGATTCAAAAATTCAAACTGATTAATACTTTTAAAGAGCGTCGATTTTGTGTGTGATCATGCCATAAGCTTGGTGAAATATTACTATGTGAAACTTAAACCTATTTTATGTCCTTTGCTACGACTTTGCACAAACATACCGAAAATAACATTAAACTTATTCGTAATATTGAATCTAAATCTAAAAAACTTTCTGCGGCTAAACAAGCAATTGTATTTAATGAACAATGCATATATATATATATATATATATATATATATATATATATAAAGTACAGACAATTCTGGGAGATGAAACCAAGTTTAAGAAAATAACTCGGAACCCTGTTGACGACCTGAAAAAACAGGCCAACAACCTCATAGATGCATCTAACAAAAAAAACTGTAGGAAAACTAGAGCGCATTGTAGGAGATTTCCGGCCTGGGTACTTCTACGGGAACCCGAAAACACATAAGCCGGAAAACCCACTGCGCCCAATAATTTCACAGATCCCGCTTCCAACATACCAACTAGCTAAGAAGCTGAACAACCTATTGCTACCGTATATTCCAACCACCTATTCTCTTAACTCTACGTCAGATCTCATAGATATCATCAAGTGCAGGAAGAGAAAAGGACTCCTCGCCTCATTGGACGTCAGTAGCCTCTTCACGAATGTACCGATAGAGAGAACGATTGAAATACTATTTAAGTATGCCTACCATCACCTCACCTTGGATGCACCAGAAATTCCCGAACATATACTCCGTGCGATGTTACGGCTCTGTACAACCAAAGCACCTTTCCGGTGTCCTCAAGGTAACATGTACCTGCAAACAGACGGTATTGCAATGGGCTCCCCTCTCGGAGTGCTTTTCGCACAGGCCTTTATGGCCGCTGTGGAGGAAGAAGTTCTTCCTAACTTCGAACCCCAAGTTTCCCTCTACTGCCGGTTCGTAGATGGTATCCTACTAGACGTAAAAGACATATCAGTATTGCACCAACTGAGACAGGAGCTACAGACCGTTTCAGGCCTGACATTCACCGTCGAAGAAAGCGTAAACCATAAGATCTGTTTCCTTGACGTGTCCATCGATGCCTCCGATTCCAGCTACGTCACTGATGTACATCGCAAGAAGACAGATGCTGGAAAATGTCTCCATGGAAGAAGCCAATGTCCCCAGAGGTATAAGGAGTCCGTTATCCGGGCTTACGTACACAGAGCACTGAAAAACTGCCCTTCATGGAGCCTTGTAAATCAAGAGCTAAAGCGAGTGAAGCAAATGCTTGTTAATAATTGTTTTTCACTATCACTTATCGACACCATAACCAAACACACGCTAGCTAAACACATGAAAGAAAGACCGAGCACACCCACAGCAGAAACCACAGATAATAATGGCACACCAGAAATGAATGATAATAACAACCAGACAGCAGAGACCACAGAAAATAATGGCACTAAACATAACCTGTTCTATAAAAACACCATGTCACCAGGATACAAGGCTAACGAAAAGGCACTCAAAACAATCATCTACAGAAACTGCAAACCCAGACACCTCAATGACACCATATCGCTTAACATCTACTACAAATCACCAAAAACATCATCTCTCATCATGAGAAACAACCCAACACAAGACCAGACACCAATCAAACAGACCAATGTCATCTACTACTATAAATGCAACATAGGAGACTGTGCACTCCAGCCAAGTAGTGGATACATTGGGAAAACAACCACCACACTCAGCAGACGACTAACAATGCATTTACAATCAGGGGGGCCACTAACGCACACCGATAAATTTCACGACGAACCACTCACACGAAGAACACTAGTAAACAACACGACCATCCTCGCAAAAGAACATAACCCACGCAGACTTGAAGTTTTAGAAACCATTCTGATTAGACAAAAACAACCATCAATAAACCTTCAGACACACGCACGAGGTATACTCACATTATATGAAGGTAGCAGATTGAGAGTGTGATTCGTGATATGTTTTAGTTCATGATTCGTGTAAATACCTATTGTGTTAGTTGTTAGTTTGAACCTTATTCAAAACTAATATTTGCGATCTGCTACAACTGAAAGTGCCGTGTGGAAAACATGTTAAAATTTTGAAGGAATCATTTTTAAACTTGGAATAGATCATAATATGATTCATTCTTCACCTTTTCACCAAACCATAGACTACATTTAAATGCCTGAGGATAAAAGTGTGTAACTTTTGAAACGTTGCGCTATATAAATATAAACGAAATGGAACCATGAAATACCTTATTTTTACCTTACTTATGTCTTTCGGATCAGTCCTTAATAATCTTCATCCAGAGGCAAGGAAACAAACAAGAAACATCGAAAAACTCTCAAGAAAGCTCATCAACGCAAAAGCTGCTGTGACTTTTAACAATATATGTTTAGAAAATAACTTGCTTCCTAACTATTCATATATATATATATATATATATATATATATATATATATATATATATATATATATGTTACAGGCAGGGTGAAGAACCAGGCATTCTGCAGAATGCCTAGGCATTCTGCAGATTGCCCAGCCAGTTTGGCATTCTGCAGAATGCCTAGGCAATCTGCAAAATGACTAGGCAATCTGCAGATTGCCGAAGCGTCTGGGCATTCTGAAGAATGCCTAGGCATTCTGCAGAATGCCTAAAATTTCAGGCATTCTTCAAACTGCCTAACACAATTTGCTCAGATAAGCATCCAATCGAGCAGTTATTTGCTACCAAACAATCTATTTCATCTCGTCCAGTGTTCCAAACACTCCACAGGCCAGGGATCGCTTTATGGAGCCTGTGGTTCTCAGTTGCCGTTTCCAAAAATACATAGGTTTTGTGACTAATTTCTTTGATCAGATAAACCTTCAGTAGTGTGATTTAAACTGAGCAATTTAACCGCTGGTGGGCCCGATTAGACCTTCTTTGGCTTTTCGCAAATGCTTCCGAGTCAATTTAAGTGAGAGCCTCGTCACTTTGCACACCTCTAGAGTAATTGGCTCCACAACGTATGACCAAAACTGGCATAGGGCAGGCCAGGTCAACGAGTTTTTAAGATAGTATTTAGGACGATTATAGTATTCCAAAATGAGGCTGACAAAACCAGGGTGTAAATCGGCTTCTAGAAGAACTTGATCAAGTTTATAAGTGTATATTATTTGTTAATTAAAGTTTATATTATGCGAAACCTCTTGAAAGGACAAATCAACATGCTGGCATCCATTCTGAGGTCAAGCCAATAAAAAGGTCACCAAAGGTCACCAAAGGTCATGGTTTTGGAGTTGTTAGTGTCTATAATTTTTAAACAAGATATGATACATCAATAAATTTGGCATCATAGTGACGAACATGACGCAAGGAGTCAAATGATGTGCAGCATGTTTCTGAAAGGTCATTACTTGGCCTTGACCTGAGGTCAAATTCTGTTAACCTTGACCTGAGACCAGGGTTGCGGTGGGACCTTTCAAGGTCATGTTGCATATCATTTGAATTATTGGGTGAAGACAAACACATTGATGCCTTTCACCTTGTTCTAGGTCTAAAGGTTCCCGAACTATAAAGGGTTTCCTAAATGGGACAAAATTTGACTCATATTTGCCTTCTGTGACGTCACGGGTCAACGGATATGGTTCAAACTCGTCTTTGGAGCTGTTTTTTATTTTTCCTTTCCCAGGTGGCCACGACAATTATGGACATCGTTGATCAGGTCGCATAGATCACTGTCTTTTACGGCTTTAATGTCCGAATCCTTTTGTCAGTTTTACCTCACCACCAATATTTGGCAACAAGTACTTTTTTAATCTTGCTTAGTGCTTCTTTTTATAGGGTAACCCATACTCCTCTTCGTTCCGCAGATCGTGAAAAATGTATGCGTGCTATTCATTTGCTAGGATTGGTGTGTTAGCTGATTTGCCTGGTTTCGCAGGTCGAGAAGGCTTTCGAATCACTCACGAGACATGATGCTGAAAATATGAGATCTAATCAATTATTTGTATGTTTTTCTGCAGTGATAAATTACAAGCATTGTAAATGTTGTGGATCGGTTAGCAGCCTACCAGAAATATCTTAGTTTTGCAATGCAAAATATTCCAAACATATTCGGTACACCGATGTTTGCTGGCCAAACACTTCATTCCAAGATAGTTAAAAAGCCGTGTAGAGTGATGCTTTCGAAGGGTTGCATCTTCGAAACTGACTTGAAAACTGTTACTTCTAAAAACATTTGTTTTATCATATCTAGTCAGAGTATCGAAATGTTTCAGAAAAAAATCATTTTCGGGATTTGCATGGCAAATTTGATAACATAATTCAATTTTATGTTCATCCGACATTTTGTAAGCTACAAGTACCATGTAGTCACTTGTTTCCAAATAATGTTCGAGACCATACCAGAATTAAACCAAGCTTTCTTAAACACCTATGCTGAAAATTATACAATATCAGTCATTTAAACAGAAATATTACAAAGTTTCCATTGTAGTATTTAAGCAAAACACTCAACAGCCAACGTATTCCTAGTATCGCAGCACTTCGCAGCGCAACGATCCAGATCACAAAGATTGGTAGCTACTTCAAGGCAAACGAAATCAACTCCGTTCAATCCAGTACAGCCTACCACATGGGCACAATATGCATATTCAGGACGATAAACATGCGGTAGAATGAGCCAGTTTTGATTTCCTGATTACTTGCTCTGTTTCCCATCGTCTCGCATTAGATTCTCACTGTACCCGGCCCCTCCTGGTCTCGTTTTGTTCAAACCACCGCCTGGGAGAGGGGTACGATCGGACCCTCTAGGATCTCAGGAACCGGAAGTAGGTAATACGAAACAAAATAGAACGGTGCCGGAATTGCCCCACCGTCTTCTACGTTGGAGCCAAGTCTGAACCAGATCCGTTGACCCGTGGCGTCACAGTGGACCAAAAGGAGTCAAATTTAGACCAATTAGTTAGTGAGGGACTTTTTATAGGGCGTTTTGTGGAAAGCACCTTCGCCTGCCTCGAAAGTGTGTGGGAGAATTTTGCGGGAGGGGTGTTTACTTAAATGACGTAGAACAAAGGGACGAAGCTTTTTTCAAGGAATGGGTCGTGAAGAGTAGCAAAACTTGCGAGGGTAGGGGATTGCTACGACAGAGATGCCGAGCCTGGATGTTGGGCAACCGTTAGGATTTAACCCTCGCCCCACCGGGGGCTATCGACGGCCCTCCTAAGGTTTTTCAGGATAACAGAAAAACGACGAGACGCAGCACCGCGGTTGAGGGCTCTACCTCTTACCCCATCATTTTCCCACCATCCCTGACATTTTTAATCCCGGGTCACCCAAGGTCAGGTCACCAGACGAGGTCAACCAAGGTCACCTCACTTCAATTTTTGAGCTTTATAAGAGCTACATTTATAATTCGATCAATTTGAAACTTCCTACACTTCATGGCCACTCCAGGGTCTACAAGGTGGATATCCGGGATTTTTCGATTTCCTGGCCTGAGGTCAGGTCACGAGGTGACCTCTCCCATTGAAAAAGCACGGGGAAAAGCTGTCTTATGATCTAAAAGTTACAAAAATGATTGAAAATGCTCAGACTGCTCAGAACAGCGTTCTTCGACACCCTTTCACGGATCCCATAGGTCATAGGGTCTGGCCTTTTCCTATCAAATGTACTTTACCAGATCTCAATAGCTCTAATGGCATAAGAGTTATGCCCCGTTTGCTTTAGCATTGCATATTTGAGTGAAAATGGCCTATCATGACCTAACTTGACCTCTGAAGGCCAAACCATTGACCTGAGCGCTTAATCATGCGAAGTAATTTCTTACTGAATTCATGCGAGCTTTCTAATGCACTTCGCAGATTTGCGCTAACCTTGTTCGGAGTTAGAAGGGGGCCATCGATGGCCCCCGGTGGAGCGAAGGTGGCGCCGGACCCCTGGTGGGGCGCGGGTTAGAAGGGTACGTGAAGAAGCTTGTCATCGCAAAGGTTAGTGATTTTATAGTTTTTTCCCAATTTTGTTACCTGTTGTCGAATGACTGTTTTGCTTACGTTACTCGAGTTTCTCCATTGAAAAATAATTTTGGGCAATTTGAAACACCCTCAAGCACCATGCCGTGTTGCCGCAGGTCTAGAGTGGTAAGCGCGTATATTTTTCATTTCAAGTGCTTTTGAATGATTTTTCAAAACGTAATCTAGTTCTTCTAGAATTCGGAATCTAGTTCTTCTAGAATTCGGTGACCCCTGTTTTTTCAGACTCATTTTAGGAGAGCAAAATGGCCTTACATGGTTTAGAAAGGGTGCCATAACTTGTTGAGCTGATCTGACCTGATGTTAATTTTTGGTGGTAAGTTGTCAAGTTAATCACCCTAAAGGCCAGCAAAGCGACGTACGTCTTGTTTAAATCGGCGCATATAGTTCGCGAAAAAACCGAAGGGAGGGTCCGATCTGACGCTCACTACGGTCTCGGGAACCGGAGTTGACACGGAAAAACTTGAAACGGCGCTGGAAGTGTCTTACTGTCTTCTCCTTTCAAAGCCAGCTTGAACCATATCTGTAGACCCGTGACGTCACAAAGGGGTAAAATGAGTCAAATTCTGACCAACTTAGCTTTATAACCTATCACTTTATAAGCTTTATAACTACAACTATTAGTTTTTTACCTTTATAACTCGCTAACCATTAGACATAGAACAAAGTCAAAGGCATCGATGAGTTCATCTAGACCCAAGCATTTGAATGATATGCAGCATGACCTTGAAACATACCATCGCACCCTTGACCTCAGGCGAAGGTCAAATTAAATAAAAACCTTTTCAGGCTCATGTTGTACATCATTTGAATCCTTGGGTCATGCTCGTCACTATGAAGTGCAAATTTACTGCTGTAACTTACCTCGTCCAAAAGTTAAAGACCCAAACAACTTCGAAAACTGCGACTCTTCGTGACCTCTGGTGACCTGTTATTGACCTGACTTCAAAATGGTTGCCAGCAGACAGGTTTGTCCCTTCAAAAGATTTCACATGATGTTTAGAAACCTAAGCCAGCTCTTCTCTTCTAGACGCCGAGTTACACCCTGCCGGCCTCATTTTGGAATACTATAATCGTCTTACATGGGTTTCGAAATGTCTTCAAAACTCGTTGACCTGGCCGGCCCTGATGCCAATTTTTGTCATACGTTGTGGAATCAATCACTCTAGAGGTGTGCAAAGTGACGAGGCTCTCACTTAAACTGAATCGGAAGCATTTGCGAAAAACCAAAGGTCTAATCGGACCCACCAGCAGTGAAATTGCTCAGTATAAATCAAAGTACTGAATGTGTATCTGACCAAATAAATTAGTCACAAAGCCTATGTATTTTTGGAAACGGCAACTGAGAAACACAGGCTCCATAAAGCAATTCCTGGCCTGTGGAGTGTTTGGAACACTGGGCGAGATGAAATAGATAGTTTGGTAACGAATAACTGCTCGATTGGATGCTTATCTGAGCAAATTGCGTTAGGCAGTTTGAAGAATGCCTGAAATTTTAGGCATTCTGCAGAATGCCTAGGCATTCTTCAGAATGCCCAGACGCTTTGGCAATCTGCAGATTGCCTAGGCATTTTGCAGATTGCCTAGGCATTCTGCAGAATGCCAAACTGGCTGGGCAATCTGCAGAATGCCTAGGCATTCTGCAGAATGCCTGGTTCTTCACCCTGCCTGTAACATATATATATATGTTATAGGCAATTTATATAGTGCCTAAAGTGCCCAGTTTATATAATGCCTAAAATTTCAGGCATTCTTCAAACTGCCTAACGCAATTTGCTCAGATAAGCATCTAATCGAGCAGTTATTCGCTACCAGACAATCTATTTCATCTCGCCCAGTGTTCCAAACACTCCACAGGCCAGGAATCGCTTTATGGAGCCTGTGGTTCTTAGTTGCCGTTTCCAAAAATACAGAGGTCTTGTGACTAATTTTTTTGATCAGATACACATTCAGTAGTTTGATTTAAACTTAAGAAATTTCACCGCTGGTGGGTCCGATTAGACCACCCTTGGTTTTTCGTAAATGCTTCCGATTCAATTTAAGTGAGAGCCTCGTCACTTTGCACACCTCTAGAGTGATCGATTCCACAACGTATGACCAAAATTGGCATAGGGCAGGCCAGGTCAACGAGTTTCGAAGACATTTCGAAACCCATGTAAGACGATTATAGTATTCCAAAATGAGGGTGACAAAATCAGGGTGTAACTCGGCTTCTAGAAGGGCTTGATCAAGTTTATAAATGTATATTATTTGTTAATTAAAGTTAATATTATGCGAAACCTCTTGAAAGGACAAATCGGCATGCTGGCATCCATTGTGAGGTCAGGTCAATAAAAAGGCCACCAAAGGTCACCAAAGGTCATGGTTTTGGAGTTGTTAGTGTCTATAGCTTTTGAACAAGATATGATACATAAATAAATTTGACATCATAGTGACGAGTGTGACACAAAGAGTCAAATCATGTGCAACATGTTTTTGAAAGGTCATTACTTGGCCTTGACCTGAGGTCAAATTTTGTTAACCTTGGCCTGAGACCAGGGTCGCGATGGGACCTTTCAAGGTCATGTTGCATATCATCTGAATTATTGGGTCAAGACGAACACATTGATGCCTTTGACCTTGTTCTAGGTCTAATGGTTACCGAACTATAAAGGGTTTCCTAAATGGGACAAAATTTGACGCATATTTGCCTTCTGTAACGTCACGGGTCAACGGATACGGTTCAAACACGTCTTTGGAGCTGTTTTTATTTTTCCTTTCCCAGGTGGCCACGAAGATTATGGACATCGTTGATCAGGTCGCATAGATCACTGTCTTTTACAGCTCCCATGGCCGAATCCTTTTGTCAGTTTTACCTCACCACCAATTTCTGTCAGCAAGTACTTTTTTAATATTGCTTAGTGATTCTTTTTGTAGGGTACCCCATACACCTCTTTGTCCCGCAGGTCGTGAAAAATTTATGCGTGCTAGTCATTTGCTAGCATTGGTGTGTTAGCTGATTTGTCTGGTTTCGCACGTCGAGAAGGCTTTCGAATCTCACACGAGACATGATGCTGAAAATTTGAGATCTGATCAATTATTTGTATGTTTTCTCCAGTGGTAAATTACACACATTGTAAACTTTGTGGATCGGCTAGCAGCCTATCAGAAATATCTTAGTTTTGCAATGCAAAATATTTCAAACATATTTGGTACATAAATGTTTGCTGGCCACACATTTCTTTTCAGGATAGTTAAAAAAGCAGTATAGAGTGATGGTTTCGAAGAGTTGCATCTTCGAAACTGACTTGGAAACTGTTACTTCTAAAAATATTTGTTTCATTATATCTAGTCAGAGAATCGAAATGTTTCAGAAAAAAATCATTTTGGGGATTTGCGTGGCAAATTTGAAAACATTATTCAACTTTATGTTCATCCGACATTTTGTAAGCTACAAGTATCATGTAAACATTTGTTTCCAAATAATTTTCGAGACCAAACCAAAATTAAACCAAGCTTTCTTAAATACCTATGCTGAAAATTATACAATATCAGTCATTTAAACAGAAATATTACAATGTTTCCATTGTATTATTTAAGCAAAACACTCAACAGCCAACTTATTCCTAATATCGCAGCACTTCGCAGCGCAACGATCCATATCACAAAGATTGGAAGCTACTTCGAGGCAAACCGGATCAACTCCGTTCAATCCAGTACAGCCTACCCTATGGGCACAATATGCATATTCAGGAGGATAAGCACGCGGTAGAATGAGCCAGTTTTGATTTCCTGATTACTTGCTCTGTTTCCCATTGTCTCGCATTAGATTCTCACTGTTAACCCAGCCCCTCCTGGGCTCTTTTTGTTCACACCACCGCCTGGGACAGGGGTACGATCAGACCCTCTAGGATCTCAGGAACCGGAAGTAAGTAATACGAAATAAAATAGAACGGTGCCGGAAGTGCCTCACCGTCTTCTACTTTGGAGCCGAGTCTGAACCAGATCCGTTGACCCGTGGCGTCACAGTGGGCCAAAATGTGTCAAATTTAGACCAATTAATTAGTTAGTTAAGGACTTTTTATAGGGCGTTCTGTGCAAAGCACTTTCGCCTGCCTCTAAGGTGTGTGGGAGAATTTTGCGGGAGGGGTGTTTACTTAAATGACGCAGAACAAAAGGGCGAAGCTTATTTCAAGGAATGGGTCGCGAAGTGTAGCAACACTTGCGAGGGTAGGGGATTGCTACGACAGAGATGCCGAGCCTGATTGTTGGGGCACAGTTAGCATTTAACCCTCCCCCCCACCGGGGCCATCGATGACCCCCTAAGGTTTTTCAGGATAGCAGAAAAACGACGAGACGCAGCACCGCGGTTGAGAGCTCTGTCTCTCACCCAATCATTTTCCCACCTTCCCTGTAATTTTTTACCCCGGGTCACCCAAGGTCAGGTCACCAGACGAGGTCAACCAAGGTCACCTCACTTCAATTTTTGAGCTCTATAAGAGCTACATATATTAGTCGATCAATTTGAAACTTCCTACACTTCATGGCCCCTCCAGGGTCTACAAGGTGTATTTCCGGAATTTTTCGATTTCCTGACCTGAGGTCAGGTCACGAGGTGACCTCTCTCATTGAAAAAACATGGGGAAAAGCTGTCTTATGATCTAAAAGTCACAAAAATGATTGCAAATGCTCAGACTGGTCAGAACATCATTCTTCGATACCCTTTCACGGATCCCATAGGTCATAGGGCCTGGCCTTTTCCTATCAAATGTACTTTACCAGATCTTAATAGCTCTAATGGCATAAGAGTTATGCCCAGTTTGCTTGAGCATTGCATATTTGAGTGAAAATAGCCGATCTTGACCTAATTTGACCTCTGGAGGTCAAACCATTGACTAAAACCTGAGCACTAAAACATGTGAAGTAATTTCTTACTGAATTCACGCGAGCTTTCTATTGCACTTTGCAGATTTGCGCTAACACCCATATTTTCGGAGTTAGAGGGGGGACATCGATGGCCCCCGGTGGGGCGAAGGTGGCGCTGGACCCCCGGTGGGGCGCGGGTTAATCACTCTAAAGGCCAGCAAAGCGACGTAAATCTTGTTTAAATCGGCGCATAATAATTCGCGAAAAACCGAGGGGAGGGGTCCGATCTGACCCTCACTACGGTCTCGGGAACCGGAGCTGACACGGAAAAACTTGAAACGGCGCTGGAAGCATCTTACTGTCTTCTACTTTTAAAGCCAGCTTGAACCATATCTGTAGACCCGTGACGTCACAGAGGGCTAAAATGAGTCAAATTCTGACCAACTCAGCTTTATAACCTATAACTATTAGCGTTTTACCTTTATAACTCGCTAACCATTAGACAGAGAACAAAGTCAAAGGGATCGATGAGTTCATCTAGATCCAAACATTTGAATGATATGGAACATGACCTTGAAAGGTACCATCGCACCCTTGACCTTAGGCGAAGGTCAAATCAAATAAAACCCTTTTCAGACTCATGTTGTACATCATTTGAATCCTAGGGTTATACTCGTCACTATGATGTCAAATTTACTGCTGTAACTTACCTCGTCCAAAAGTTTACGACCCAAACAAATTCGTAAACTGTGACTTTTCGTGACCTCTGGTGACCTTGTTATTGACCTCACTTCAAAATGGTTGTCAGCAGACAAGTTTTTCCCTTCAAAAGGTTTCGCATGATGTATAGAAACCTAATCTAACTCTTCTCTTCTAGACGCCGAGTTACACCCTGTCGGCATCATTTTGGAATACTATAATCGTCTTACATGGGTTTCGAAATGTCTTCGAAACTCGTTGACCTGGCCTGCCCTATGCCAATTTTGGTCATACGTTGTGGAATCGATCACTCTAGAGGTGTGCAAAGTGACGAGGCTCTCACTTAAATTTAATCGGAAGCATTTGCGAAAAACCAAGGGTGGTCTAATCGGACCCACCAGCGGTGAAATTGCCTAAGTTTAAATCAAATTACTGAATGTGTATCTGATCAAAGAAATTAGTCACAAAACCTCTGTATTTTTGGAAACGGCAACTGAGAACCACAGGCTCCATAGAGCGATTCCTGGCCTGTGGAGTGTTTGGAACACTGGGCGAGATGAAATAGATTGTCTGGTAGCGAATAACTGCTCGATTGGATGCTTATCTGAGCAAATTGCGTTAGGCAGTTTGAAGAATGCCTGAAATTTTAGGCATTCTGCAGAATGCCTAGGCATTCTTCAGAATGCCCAGACGCTTTGGCAATCTGCAGATTGCCTAGGCATTTTGCAGATTGCCTAGGCATTCTGCAGAATGCCAAACTGGCTGGGCAATCTGCAGAATGCCTAGGCATTCTGCAGAATGCCTGGTTCTTCACCCTGCCTGTAACATATATATATATATATATATATATATATATATATATATATATATATATATATATATATATTATATGTATATATACGTGTGTGTATGTGTGTGTGTTTATACTATTATTATATTATATTATATTATTGTACATATATCTCCATTACATAATTTGAGCGAGGCATTTATAGTAAGATAACATCGGGCTGAGTTAAATAGAACATTTTTGAGTCATTACACCGTTCTAGTAACACGTGTACCAGTGCTAAATAAGTTATTATCGTTAGCATTTTAGCTGCAGTCAAGCAAAAACAAAATAAAAACATAAATATACAAATAAGCGATTAAGATACATAAGCGAATTTTCTGCTTTTAACGAAAAGCTAGTGTTTGGCTATAATAGAAAAGTCTGTTACACAATTACTGGTCTGGTTTTGTTGCACTGTCGGCATTACTCTTAAGTTAGAGGTAGCAGGATCGTTGTCGTTACGACATCCTTCTTTAATAATTCACTTTAAAAGGCATTTTTGTGAAGCTCAAATCGAGGTCTGGCTACACAATGACCTAATTTTTTATATTAACTACATGAT
The DNA here is from genome assembly GCA_034440635.1 of Lepas anatifera. Classification (NCBI taxonomy): domain Eukaryota; kingdom Metazoa; phylum Arthropoda; class Thecostraca; family Lepadidae; genus Lepas; species Lepas anatifera. The sequence goes on along the minus strand of JAOTON010001596.1, from coordinate 169,869 downwards.
TCTGATGAAGGGCTGTGCCCGAATATACAATCTTCAGTGCTTTTTACATTTGCTTTCGAGGGGATAGGCCAGTGAACACCTTATCAATTTATCATTATACTCCTCGCCGCAGCACTCCAAAACCTATCACCGTTTGAAAAAATCTGACTGATTAAAACAAACAACCCACCCCCCCCGATCGACAATCCTGGATCCGCCTATGACCGGCGGTAACGACGAATGGCGCTCCACCGACAGTAGCGAGGAGTGGCGCTTGGATGGTCCGAGGCACCGTCGGTAACGAAGAATGGTACTCGGAGGGTCCGAGGCACCGGCAGGGAGAGGGGGACGAATTGAGACCTTACCTCCAATGTCGAGTCTGGTTGACTTGCTCCACAGTTAGTAGAGACACTACTGGCCCTTCGTCCCCGGCGCAACCCCGACATCGTAGAGAGAGAAATGTACATACACTGATTTTCGGGAGGAAGGCGCTTCTCCCGAAAATCTTGCACACCGGTCCGAAAATGGAATCTGCTGTCCCTGAGCTGGGAACGGCAGTCGTGAGCCCAGGCGGCACGAATTGGAGCGAAAGTGATAAGCCAGGGGGCGGTATTCAATAGCCGAGGCGGTAGCGATGAATTGGAGGCGTCATGGAACAGGGTGACAGTGATAATTCGAGGATATTACTGGTGGGCCACTGTCAGCAGTGATGAGCCAGGTGCTGTTTGAATCAGGACGGCAGTGATAAGTCAGGGCTGGCATGAATTAGGGTGGCAGTGATAGGCAGGAGGCGGCAGTGATTAACCAGGGTGCTAGTAGTGAACCGGGGGCGGCATGAATCAGGGCAGCAATGCTGAGCCGGGGGGCGACGCACGTATTAGGTGTAGTCATTATGATTGGGTGTGCTCGCTCACCCCAAAGAGATAAAACATTTTACCCCTGGCTGACACTAAAACAGTAAAAGCACGGAAGCAGCAGTCTACCATTTACTCGGTTTGGAGAATTCCTCCAATAGGCAAACAGACGATTAGACGATATTTGGCTGCTGTTTGCTTTCTGGAATGGTGTTACAGATTCCTGCTGACAAAACTGTGCTGACAGCAGGACTTAAGTTTGGCTGGTTTTGGAGGGCCATGGTCTCCTCGGCAGTGAAAAACCAGGGACCGCAGTGATCAGCAGGGAGGGGGGAGAGAGCAGCGAGGATTCGAGGGAGGAAGTGTCTAACCAGAGCCGGCTCATAATATATGGGTTGATTAAAAAAACGGGGACTGTATTGATTAGCCAGGGGCGGCGTAAATCAGGGCAGTAGTGATTAATCAGGGCGGCAGTGATGAACCAGGGGAGACACTGATCAGCCAGTGGGCAGGAGTGATGAACCAGGGGCGGCAGTGATCAGCCGGGCGAAGGTCCACCATCATATTGGTGTTTTAGGGTGCACCGATATCTAGGGTCCTACGGCGCCCATAGCACTAAATCAAATACGTAAATAGGACATTTCCGCACGAGCTTCCACAAGTCAGGTGGTAAAACAGGTCAGGTTGTGAATATTGTATCAGAAGATTATATAAAAAGAAATTAATTAAATACATAAAATACAATATAAATACTGAAAAAAATGACTTCAGCACTTTTACAAGACATACTAAGGTCACCGACTAGGTAAAATGAAAATTGACGTGATGTAAAAACTGAAATACTATTAGAATGAATATATGACATTAAAACTAACGTGCCTCAGATATGACATGATGCTAGTGATATTCACAGAAGCATGCTCCCCACAACGCTCACAGTCCAGATATCCCCAGGATGCTCACTGCCCCGGGAGACGGCAGTGACGAACCAGGGGTGACAGTGATTAGCCAAGGTCGGCAGCTATCAGTCAGGGGGCGGCAGTCATCCGTCAGGGGGCGGCAGTGATCGACCAGGGGGTAGTTATCAGTCAGGGGAAGTTATCCGTCAGGGGGCGGCAGTGATCAGCCAGGGGGCGGCAATATCAGTTAGGTGGCGGCAGTTATCAGCCAGGGGCGGCAGTGCTTAGGCAAGGGCGGCAGTTATCAGCCAGGGGGTGGTATTTATCAGCCAGTGGGCGGCAGTTATCAGTCAGGGGGCGGCACTGATCAGCCAGGAGCGGCAGTGTTCAGCCAGGGGGTCGCAGTTACCAGCTAGGGAGCGGCAGTATCAGTCAGGGGACGGCAGCGATCAGCCAGGGGGCGGCAGTAATCAACCAGGGGGCGGCAGTTATCAGTCAGGGGGCGGAAGCGATCAGCCAAGGGGCGGCAGTGATAAGCTAGGGGCGGCATTTAGCAGTCAGGGGCGGTACTTATCCGTCAGGGGCGGCAGTGATCAGGCAGGGTCGGCAGTTATCAGCCAGGGGCCGGCAGTTATCAGTCAGGGGGCGGCAGTTATAAGTCAGATGACGGCGGTAATCAGCCAGGGGGCGGAATTTAATGAACCACGGGCGACAGCGATTAGCCAAGGGGGCGACTGTGACGAACCATGGGCGGCAGAGATCAGCCGGGGGGCGGCAGTGTGACCAGGGGCGGCAGTGACCAGCAATCTGATCAGTGATGAGCCAAAGGCAGCAGTAATCATCCGGGGGGGCGGCAGTGATTAACTGTTGGTGGCAGTGGCGGCACAAATCATGGCAGAAGTGATGAGATAGGGATGGCACTGTTCCGAGCAGCGGTGATAAGCCAGGGGCGGCACATGTATTGGGGGTGCTCAACACATGATTGGGGGTGCTCAAATTAGGATTGGGGGTGCTCAGGCACCCCCAAAGAGATAGAAAATTACACCCCTGATTTAGAGTTTTCCTGTGTGCTTCCCTGCTCCATTCGGTGGCGGCAACCAAATAATTCATAAGTCGCGATGTTACTTTGCATGTACACTGCCAAAGTGAAGAACGTCATCACGCTCCTGGGGGAGGGGTTGGAAGTGACACTTTTATGGGGCCCATCAATTTCTCAGGGGGGCACCATGCCCATTTCAGGGGCAATGATGGTCGACGGGTACACTTGCCCCTGGATGACCCCCAAATTTAATTATATGTTCTCCAGCATTTCGGGCCATGTGTCCCCGGCCCCCAGCCATCAGCCTTTACTTATTTAAGCTTATATTATATGAAATCAAATATACTCTCGTGCGGGATAACATGGACACCATGTCCATATTGCCCCACACGTGATGTCCGTCTTACCCCACTTTGCTCTTCCTAAACAAACTTGGATATGAATCGGACGGTATTGCGATTACACAGTCAGCGACTGCGGTGAACAAAATGTAACATCTTGAAGAAATATATTACGTAGTACCAATAAAGTAACTATAGAAACATCCGTGCAATGACCTTACGAATTCCATTGTGAAAAAAACACATGAGTTGCAGTTTTTACTATTATGAAAATTGTATAAAACCTAGAGAGCTCACCGGACCCAACATTGCTATGCGACCGACGCGCGCTAAAAGGAAGCGTATTACACGCTTTTCCCGGTCGTGACGCTGTCAGTTCGTCCCAAACAGGGGGTGTCTGTCTTACCCGCGGTGTCCTTGACCCCCCACTTTCCCCTATCTTGGTTTTTATCAATATCTGATTACATCTATTTACAGGCGTTTACTGCAATTTTGGATGCGGTGTAGGAGCAGAATGAAAATGTCATGCTTCGATGTTAAGAATCATGTTGGTAGGTGTTTTTGTGTGCAAAGCAGGAACATGGGTGACATGGCTTTCCTTAGAAAGATCCGTACCAGTACACCTCAACCTAAGGTAACCTAAGGTAGTGTAAAGTGTCAATCAGAGCATGCATCTGGCTGCGAGGGCAGATTTTTCTTTCCACTTTGGCATATATTTTGCCTATATACTGTAGCAAGACCACTAAAAAACACTAATAATAATTTCTTTATAAATGTGTTCTTTTTGGTGCTGCTATGTCTGCCTCTGTGTCAGTGCTGCCTTAAGTGTCACTTTCTGCCCAAGGTTTCCTTTCTTGCCCCAATGATGGGCAAAAGCTGCCCCAAACCAATAGGTCTTCCCTGAGGCTGCCTCAACAAGATCTTGGTAAAAGCTACCGCCTTCTGGAAACTGGCCTGGAAATGTCCCTAAATGTGGTGGTGTGGCAAACTATATATTTCTCCTTAAAGGTATTAATATGGACAGCAAAATTCTATTCAGTTTTGATATCAGTTAGGCGACTAAAATGTATTCCGTGCTCATGTCGGCTTCATAGATTATTGAGTAGGTATAGCTTTGACTTTTTTAATTATGCTTTATTATTTGCTGTTGTATGCTCTTAAGCTTAAACAAGAAAATACTTGGCTCAAATTGGTAGCCATAAAAATTATTCAACTCTTGAGCTGCCATTAACACGCGCATTGACGGGGAGGGGCGGGTACCCGCCCCCTTCGGGTTTTTTGGAGATAGCAGAAAAATGGCGGCACGTAGCGCCGCCGTACTTGGCATACCTTTTCCCTCATAATTTTTACAACTTCTGTGAAAATTTTAAGGTTAAGTCATCTCAGGTCAGGTCACCAGTACAGGTCAAGTGACCCGACCTAAAAAAAAGTTTAAGATAGCATAAGTCGAAGCAGGGTGAACTTATCCGATTGAAACTCATATCACATAATGACCCTACCGAGTTCTCTAAAATAAGTTCCGGTATTTTTTATATCGATGACCTAAGGTCAGGTACGAGGCATGACCTCTCAATTGGAAATACATGGGAAAAATGGTTTTTATGGAATAACTCAGTAACGGATGGTGATAGAGCATTTATTTTAGCTGCATTAGACTCGCCTGGGCCTTGCGGTTCTAATGACATGCATTTTATATAATTTGACCCTGACCTGACCTCAGGTCAGGTCAAATCCTTGATTTGACCTAGCAAGGTCAAATTATACATATCATTCGATTCGGCTTGCTGAGAGGATTCATGTAGTTTAAGTCGTTTTGCTTTATCTTTACTTGTTCAGATGTAATGGCCAAAAAACTGAATTTACATGTTATCCTTATGACGGCTGTTTTTGACCCCTCGTGACCTCAAATGTGACCTGACAAAAAAATGGTTCAAATTTTTTCGATGGAGAAGTGGAGGGAAACCCAACGCCGTTTACCATTTTTCGTTACCTACCGTGGTTCTCGAGATCTTAGGGGGCGGGTACCTGCCCCCCGTCAATGCGAAGGTGGCTCAGACCCCCGTCAATGCGCGTGTTAATGTGTACGCACACCTACTTTTTGCCATAGGTTTTTTGTGAGCAAGGCAGGCACATGGGCGACAAGGCTTGCCTTATAAAGACTTGTACCAGCACACCTAAGGTAACCTTAAGTATTGTTAAGTATCAATCAGGGTCTACATTTGGTTGTGGGAGCAGGCTTTTCTTTCCACTGGGGAACATATTTTGCCTTTATACTGTAGCAGGACCACTAAAAAACAGCAATAATTTCCTTTATAAATGTATTCTTTTTGGTGCTGCTATGTCCGCCTCCGTGTCAGTGCTGCCCTAAGTGTCGCTTTCTGGCCCAAGGTTTCCTTTCTTGCCCCAATGATGGGTAAAAGCTGTCCCAAACCAATAGGTATTCCCTGAGGCTGCCCCAACAAGATATTGTTAAAAGCTGCAACCTTCTGAAAACTGGCCTGGAGATGCCCCTAAATATGGTGGTGTGGCAAACTATATATTTTTCTTAAAAATATTAATATGGCCAGAAACGTTCTACTCAGTTTTAATATCAGTTAGCCGACTACTATGTATTCCGTGCTCATGTCGCCTTCATATCCCTCGCCCCACCGGGGGCCATCGATGGCCCCCCTAAGGTTTTTCCGGGATAGCAGAAAAACGACGAGGCGCAGCACCGCGGTTGAGGGCTCTACCTCTCACTGCATCATTTTCCCATCATCCCTGAAATTTTTTACCCCGGGTCACCCAAGGTCAGGTCACCAGACGAGGTCAACCAAGGTCACCTCACTTCACTTTTAGAGCTCTGTAAGAGCTACATTTTAAAGTCGATCGATTTGAAACTTCCTACACTTCATAACCCCTCCAGGGTCTACAAGGTGTATATCCGGGATTTTTCGATTTCGTGCCCTGAGGTCAGGTCACGAGGCGACCTCTCCCATTGGAAAAGCATAGGGAAAAGTTGTTTCATGATATAAAAGCCACAAAAATGATTGCAAATACTCAGACTGCTTAGAACAAGGTTTTTGGACACCCTTTCACGGATCCCAGGGGTCATATTTGCCCTTTGACTTTTCCAAGGTCATCCAAGGTCACCAGAGGTCAAAAACAGTATTTTGGCAATAACTTTTGATCTAATTAAGCTAGAGCGGTGAAACAAACACCATCGTGTTTGTCTTGTCACTGGATTTCATTTGATATACGGCAAGGTCACTTTCTGACCTTTCGTGACCTCAGGTCATATTAGGTCACGAGGTGACCTCTGGCGGTCAAACCACTGGCGGGAGGTCTTTACGTTCCACATAGCGGAAAAAGTACTGGCAATTTGCTATCAAATGTACTTTACCAGGCCTCAATAGCTCTAATGACATAAGAGTTATGCCCAGTTTGCTTAATCATTGCATATTTGAGTGAAAAAAATAGCCGATCTTGACCTAATTTGACCTCTGGAGGTCAAACCATTGACCTGAGCACTAAAACATATGAGGTAATTTCTTACTGAATTCACGCGAGCTTTCTATTGCACTTTGCAGATTTGCGCTAACGCCCATATTTTCGGAGTTAGAGGGGGCCATCGATGGCCCCCGGTGGGGCGAAGGTGGCGCCGGACCCCGGTGGGGCGCGGGATATATTATTGTGTTTAGCTTTGACTTCTTGAATTTTGCTTTATTGTATGGTGTTGGATGCTCTTAAGCTTGACAAAATATTTGGCTCCAATTAGTAGCCACCAAAAATTAATGATGTTTCTTATATCTTTTTCAACTCTTGACCCGCCAAGGATATCTACGCGTACCTACTTTCTGCCAATGTGCAAGAATATCTGGAATAGTGGAGGGCCAAGTTGTATTTTGAAGTGATTTCTTTCCAGTTAAAGGGATTTTCCAACTTTTAAAATGGGTTGTTTTTAACTGAGATAGCAGCTTTGGAGAGCGTGGTGATAAAACATAGTTGGCATATTTAATTCCCTCAAAGCTCTTTGTATGCAATTCTGCAAGCTCAAATCAGTTCCATATATTCACATCATCCTTACCAATGTGAGGTGTCATGAATGCACATCAATGAAAGGTTACAATAGTCAATGCAAGGGTGAAAACACAATCATAAAGCCATTTTAAAGCTGATCATCTTTTTAAAGTTCAAAGTAAAATAGCTGACTACCCTGTTTTTTTTAGCATGAACTACACTTTATCTGGTACCGCTTGCCATGTGAAAGCTGCCACCAAATAGTGTGGCCATGCAACCCTATGTGTCGCAAGCTGTCAGATTCATAATCAAATGTGATGCTTGGGTTAACCCAGCATAGTTAGTCAATAGGTCATATATTTGCTTTAAGTAAATTGAGGTGAACAAAAAATTTGTTTTCCTGATTTTCAAGGATTTTGTCTATAAATTGTTCCTTTTAGAATTACAACAAAGTCGTCTATTCCCTGTAACATCCTAGGGCTAATATTACCAACTTTGAGGATTAGGGAGCCATGGACTCCCTGGTTCACTCTGTTCCTATGCACATGATGTCTACAGTGACACATTGTCTTGCAAGGTGGACCTAAAATATTTGTGTAGTATATTTATGTAGTATATTTGTGTAATATTTGTGTAAAATATTTGTGTAACCAGGCGAGTGCCAATTGTCAGTGTTCTGAATATGACAGGGTTCTCAATAAGAGGAGGTGTCTATAAAGTATCAGCACATATATTGTGATTTTGTACTGTCCTCCTTCATGCAATGTCTTTAAATGTCCGCTTTTACATTTGTACGTTCAGTAAGGCTGAGTCTTGCATTGTACATCACCCAGGTTTGTGTTGCATAATGTAACTGATTTTGCACTAGGGAGCGTGGGGTGATTAATAATTATTGGGGCTTATCGACGCACCAACTGCCAGGGTCATATGGCGTCGCCAACTCTTTCCCTGTTGGAAGGGTTTCTCGGGAGCCAGCTTGCTCCTTGTTCAGGGAAGCCGCCGGGCCTTGAACCCGGGTCGGCTGCGTGGAAGCCAGCTACGCTGACCACTCCACTACCGCGCCCCCCAGGGAAGCCGCCGGCGTGGGGTGATTATAATTTTTGTAATCTTAAGATTTCTTGCACTCCTCCCTATGCAATGTCTTTGAATGTTGGTTGTGCTTTTTACATGCTTAGCATCCAATAAGGCTGAAGCTTACATTGTCCATCAATCTGGTTTGCATTGCATCCCAAAACTGATTTTGCATTAGGAAGCATATGGTGAAATTCACGCTGCAAAAACGTAGAAATGTCATTAGTTACAACGTTGCAAAAGTAAAGTAAACCCTTACTCAAACGCTTGTGATCGTTATTCTAAGCTTAACACAAATGTCATCAAAATATTTTCCCTGTCATGGTTGACAGACTTCATATTCATCAGGATAATTGGTTTTAAGGGAAATAATCCATAGTAAAGTGGCTGGAAGATTGTGAAGAACGGCACAGAAGTAAGTGCGGTTGCTTTCAGGTTGCTTAGGTGTTGCTCTCCACCCATAAACCTGGGATTTGGTACACTGCCTGAGGGTATTTACTTTATGGAAAACACTAAGACCCTTCCGACAACACCAATCATGACTCGATGGGGGCAGAAATTAATATTTAAATGCAGGCGGCGTTTCCACAGCATCCGACACCATCTGTGGCCCGGATTGTGCTCGATACTTCTCCGTGAAGACAGACGACACTACACTCAAGACAAGTTGCTTATTACAAAAAAGGCATTAGGAGAAGCAGTTGGAAAGTGCCCGTATTGCACACACCGTACAAAACATTTCAATAGCGTTGGAACGGGTCCACACCGGATGATAAAACTTTGTTAGGTCATTCCATTCTCTACTTTGGGCACCTGCCTGCAGATATCTGTATGCAGGTAAAAGATCTAGCCATCATGATGGGACCCATTGCACAGCACGTGCTGCTCTGAGACGCAGGTGACGCTGCGGTCGTCACAGTGGAACTGACGCTGCATGCCCAGGCTGTAGACGTCTGCCACATAGTGTCCGGCCTGGGTGGCGCCGCCGTAGTGGAGGCCGACTAGGCTAGGCTGACTAGGACACCAGCCGGTAGCTATGGGCGGCGTTGGATTCACTGTTTGACCCTCAGCCGCTGAGTCGTCGCCCTAGTTCTTCTTTTCCGCCAGCTCTTCAGGGAGGGTCCTGGACGACCCTCCCCACCTCCAGAAGGAACGACCATATGCATTTGGCTTCTTGTGTGAAAATAGTGTATAGCAGGCCATTTTTTAACATGTTAACTGGGGGCCATTTGCCCCCCAGTCAGCCGAAATGCCCCCCCCCAGTGCCCGGAAATTGTTCCCCCCAGTGAAATAGACAGATGACTTAAAATTGACCAAATGCAGACTCACCTAACGAAAATAAGACAGAACACAACCCGATTATTATAGCTTCGTTCTATTTCTGGTCCCAAATTGGCAATCCACAAAAATTGTGCTAAAAATCTCCACCCGTGGCTGTCTACTACATCGTGCGAAGACGAAACAAAGCGCGTAGTTACGGGAAATCCCGGCAAAGCAGCATCAACTAATCACAACGCTCGATATGAGCGCTGACCTACAACCAAACATCCTGTTCTACCCGACTAGAAGCCCACATCCAGGGGCGCAGCCAGAGCTTTAGTATGGGAGGCACACCAACTTTGAGGGGCACCCCGGAAGAAAAACGGCACTTTTTAACACGCGCATTGACGGGGGTCTGAGCCACCTTCGGATTGACGAGGGGCGGGTACCCGCCCCCCTAAGATCTCGAGAACCACGGTAGGTAGCAAAAAACGGTAAACGGCGTTGGGTAGCCCATCCGCTTCTCCATCGAAAATATTCGTACCATTTTTTGTCAGGTCACATTTAAGGTCACCAGAGGTCAAAAACATGCCGTCACATGCCGTCATAGGGATAACATGTAAATTAAGTTTTTTGGCCATTACATCTGAACAAGTAAAGATAGAGCAAAACGACTTAAACTCTATGAATCCTCGCAGCAAGCCGAATCGAATGATATATGATTTGACCTTGCTAGGTCAAATCAAAGATTTGACCTGAACTGAGGTCAGGTCAGGGTCAAATTATATAAAATGCATATCATTAGAACTGCAAAGCCAAGGCGAGTCTAATGAAGCTAAAATAAACGCTCTATCACCATCTGTTACTGAGTTATTCAGTAAAAACAATATTTCCCATGTATTACCAATAGAGAGGTCATGCTTCGTACCTGACCTTAGGTCATCGATATCAAAAACACCGGAACATATTTTAGAGAACCTGATGAGCCCATTATGTGATATGAGTTTCAATTGGATAAGTTCACCCAGCTCCGACTTATGCTATCTTAAACTTGTTTTGAGGTCGGGTCACTTGACCTGTACTGGTGACCTGTCCTGAGACAACCTATCCTTAAAATGTTCACAGAAGTTGCAAAAATGATGAGGGAAAAGGTATAGCAAGTACGGCGGCGCTGCGCGCCGCCGTTTTTCTGCTGTCTCCGAAAAACCCGAGGGGGGCAGGTACCCGCCCCCCGTCAATGCGCGTGTTAACGGAACCTAAAAAACCTTATCTTTGTTTATATCATTTTTTGGGCATCTATGGTTCAATAAAAATGCAAATCAAGCATTGACGGAGAAGGAAAACCAGATTTAAAAAAAATCACCAAAATTTCATGGAAGTAGCCGAAACACGACTGTTTTAAATAGATTTAAGGGCAAATCAGCCAACTCATGCAAATACTTAACATCAGAGAAATCAGCGGAGCCTGTGATATCTGTTATCATGAGAGTTAAGAAATATTGGAGTCGAAAATTCATTTGTTATGCCCGCTGGTTTTGTCGTGACGACTGAGCGCTGGTTGAACGTAGATTAAGTTCCACGCCTCCCAGAATCACCGTGGGACGAGGAGTGGCATAGTGATTTTGGAAGAATACAATTTTTGCTGCCGGAATAATTTGGGAGATAACTTGTGAACGCGTTTATCAAGTTCCATATTCTCAAGGATCGGTCCCAATTAAGGGTATTGAAAAGGTGAACAGGCCGATGGTTTGGATGGGTATGGTGTGACAGGGTTGAAAATTGTGAAATTTGATTTAATAAATTAATAAATTGATTTATTTATTTTAAATTAATTTAATTTTTAATTATTTTTTATCTTTAATTAATTTTTAAATTAATTAATTTATTTTAATTAATTAATAAATTTCTTACTTTAAATAAATTCATAGAAATCCTGGATTAGAGGACTGTGCTCTGAGCTCAGGGGCACAGGTCTTTTTATCATCCCTTCCCAGAAACCACCAGCATAATAATTTATATAACCAGCGATGCATAGCCATCACAAGCCGTTTTAGCGATGCCTCATTCCTCGTTAGCTCCTTTTACAAGGGGAGTTTCCATTGTGTTCTTACTCCCCATCATTTCAAGACCAGCTCTGGAGCCCCCAGATGTGGATCAGAGCCCTCCAGAGCAGCTTCCCCCATCCCCCCCGGTTGTGCCTTCAGGGACTAGACTAGCTCAGTGACCCCGCCCCGAGATGATGGGAGTTGGCCTAGTGTTATTATTCTCTATCTATTCAAGACCACCTCAGGAGCCCCTGATGTAGATTAGGGCCCCCCAGAGCACCTCATGCTTCACCCAGGAGTTATACTAGCTCAGTGGCTCCAGAGATTAGGTCATCAGACTAGCTCAATGGGCCCCAGATAGGCTCATAGGGCCTTAAACCAGTTCAAGAAGCCACCGAACAGCTTAAGGCGCCAGATCACCTCAGGGGGCCTCAGGTCGACTTAAGGAGCTATCACAAGCTCAGCGCCCAGACCAGCTAGGGTACCCCCAGAACCCAGATCCACTCTTGGGGCCCAGATCAGCTCTTGGGACCCGAGATAATTTCAGGGGCCCCAAGTCAAGTCAGGGGCAAGATCAAGTCAGGTCAAGGGGCAAGATCAAGTCAGGTCAAGGGGCAAAATCAAGTCAGGGGCACCAAATTAGCTCAGGGATCCCTCGCCAGCTCTGGGCCCAATCAGTTCAAAAGCCTCAGAGCTGTTCAGGGGACAGCAGATCGGCCCATAGGGCACCAGACCAGCTTTGGGGACAAACAATCAGACCAGTGGTCCCCGACCAGCTCGGGGCTCTGATCAGCTCGGGGGTACCACATCAAGTCAGGAGGAACTTAATCAGCTCAGGAGCCCAATACCAACTCAGGGGCCTCATCAGCCTCTGTGGGTCCAGCTCAGCTCAGGACTTTACAGCTGCTCAGGAAATCACTTAATCAACCCAGGAGGCCCAGGTTAGCTTAAAGGGCACCATATTAGCTCAGGGGGCACCAGACTAACTCACAGAGCATCAGCTGGGCTCAGGAGGCACAATGATGACTCAGGAGGCACCAGATCAGCTAAGTGGGCATCAGTTCAGCTCAAGGAGCAATATTAATGATCAGGGGGCAACAGATCGATCAGCTCGAGGGCCCAAATAAATTCTTAGTCCCCAGACCAGAGCGGGGTATAATCAGCTCAGGGAGCACTATATCAGCTCAAAGGACAAGGGATCAGCTTAGTATTTCCCGACCAGCTCGGGGCCCAGATCAGCTCGGGGGTACCAGATCAAGTCAGGAGGCACTCAATCAGTCCAGAAGCCCCATACCAGCTCAGGGGCCCTCATCAGCCTCAGTGGGCCCAGCTCAGCTCAGGGCCCCAGAGCTGCTAAGGAGATTGCTTAATCAACTCAGGAGGCCCAGATCAGCTTAAAGGGTACCAAATATGCTCAGGGTGCGCCAAACTAGATCAGGGGGCACCATACAGATCAGAGGGCGTGGGATGGGCTCAGGAGGCACAATTATGGCTCAGGGGGCACCATATTGACTCAGGGGCACCAGATTAGCTTAGAGGGCACGTGATCAGCTCAAGGGGCCAAAACCAGCTCAGTGGGCACCAGATGAGCTCAAGGGGCACCAGATTAGCTCCGCCCGTACGATTATTGGCGACGATGAGGCATTAGCTGGAAACGGATTATGTGCTCTTACTCCTACCGGGTGCTTGAAAAGGCGACAGAATGCCCTAGCTGACGAAAAAAGGCTCTAAATTAACAAACAATAGTTTTAATCGCTAAATGCGGTCTAGTTGCACCTAGGTTCAACGGCGTAGGGCACCAAATTTCGAGCGGCACGACACAAACGGGGTACACCGCCTAGCGATCATAAGGGCACTCCGGCACCGATGGGGGGAGCACGTGCCCCCATGTGCCCCCCTGGATGCGCCCCTGCCCACATATCAGCCAGTACCGTGACATTGCATGATGTTCTCATTTCACACGCAGTCAGTTGTCAGCGCTAAGAGCTCGTTCGTGGATGAGACGGGATACGGTGTAATCAAAGTGCGTAAGACTGGTTGCTGGTGTGGCGGTATGAAGTGTCTAGCCTTTTTAGTGTGTTAAAATAATTAGTCTTAAACAGTGATACAATTCGCTTTTTCTGTGGTTTTATGAATACCGCTATGGCTCCCTTTTAGCCTCAAATCTGGCTTTTGTATTGTTTATTTGGCTATTTTAGTGGAAATAAGACTTTGCCCCTCTTTTGCCCTTTTTCTAACTCGGTTTAATCTTTTTCGCTGAAAAATCCTGACAGCCCTGGACAGCATCTATAATCTCTAGACATGGAATAACACAAAAATTGAGAAGCATTTTTGAACACTAACGCGTCTAAGCTTTATCAAACCCCCCTTAAAATGGGGTCTTGCTCCCCTGAAGACACTATAATGACCAGCACAAGAAATGCCCCCCCCCCACTGACTTTTCCTTAAAAAATGCCCTGGTGTGTAGGGAGTGCAATGGGCCCCACCTGCTCTGGTGAGGGCCCTGGTAGAGCGGGCAGTCTGTGAGGAGGTGTTCTACTGAGTCCGGGTCCCCGCAATCTGGACACGCGGCGCTATCCGCCCGACCAAATCTGTGAAGCGTGTCGTATGTGGCGATTGAGGACCCCACTCTCAGTTGGGCCAGGATGGTTTGCTCTCGTCTGGATAGTGAGTCTGTCCCCGGCGTGGGCTTCGGGTGTGCTGGTGGGCATCTCTGGTTCTGCTGGTCCTGAAAAACGATGCGGCGCGCGTCACCGCCGCTCGGGCCGACTCTTAGTCGATGGGGATGTCCCGCTGATCCTCCCGTGCTCCTCGGGGGTCTAATTCGTCTGTCTCCTCATTTCCGGGAATGCCCGGGTGTCCCGGGATCCATTGAAACACAATTTTGTGTCCTAGAGAAGATAGCAAGCTATTACGTTGCCAGGGGGCTTTTACTTTTAGTGTCTTGGAATTTGTCTGGTTTGCTACGGGTTGGATGGATGCCCTGGGGTCGCTAATATAAGAATGGCAGTTTTTCGCTCCGGTGGGGAAGAGGCCAAGGTCCTGAGGGCCTCCTCCAGGTTCACTTCCTCCACACGAGTGATACTGCACAAACTCCCCGCCGCTCTGGTGGTTTTGGTGGCGGGACCCCCGGGTCGGTGGATAAGTATCCCGGCTCCTCCTGGTAATACCTAAGGAGGCCGATCCGTCAGTCCACGCCTCCACAGCCGGGGATGGACATATTTCCAGGGTCCTCCCAGCTGCTTCTCGGCGTTTATCTGGGGGTCCTTCCTTCCGACGGGTTCCTGGAGGTACAGGTTGAAGGAGGCGGCTGGTGGATCGGGCAACAATACTGGCGGGACCAGGTTCAGCGTCTCTGCGGGGAGACCACGGGCGTCGCTCTTCTCTTCCATCCAGATGCCTTTCTTGCGGAAGGTTGGCTTGGTGGTTATTTCCATGTCCTCGTCTGTCTTCCTGTGTCCTCGCCCTCGCCCCCCGAATGACTGTCTGCTCTTGTCTTCTTAATCCAAGCTTCCCTTGCTCGGTACTTAAGTCTTGGGGATGTCATTTTCTAGGACTCTTCTTGTCGGATCTGGCAGGCGGCGTATTCTTTGGTCTTCTCTGCCCGCTAGCTTCCACGTATTGATATTTCTAGGTCTGCTTTAGCTTCTAGGGTCCCTTTCTTGTCTCTCGGGTGCATCTAGTGATAATGCGGGTGCAAGCGCGCTGTTCGACTTCTAGTAGGTCTCTTGAAGAGCGGGGCTGCGTGATTCATATAAACTGCCGCTCCGTAGTCCGCAGTGGCGCGAATGTAAGCTGTGTAGGCCGTACGGAGGACTCGCTTGCATGCTCCGTAATTCCGTTCAGACAGCGCCGCCAAACAGTTTCTTCTTTGGGCCATCGATTTCTTCAGTCTCTTGATATGCTCTGTGAATGAAAGTGTGCCGTCCAAGGTGAGGCCAAGGAAGGTGGGGTGGGTTATCTGGGGAATCTCCTGTTCCCGGAGATGGAGCATGATCTTGACTTTGTCCCTCGCTTCGCTGGTACATAGGGAGATGGTAGTCACTGAGCATTTTACGAGGGAGGGCAGGACCTTCCACTGGTCGCACCAGTTGGATATCTCGTCGAGTGAGGGTCGTAGGCGGTCCGCGCAGTACAGCAGTTAGCGATCCGATGCCCAGATGGCGAAGTCGTCGTCGTCGCCCTCCGCGCAGAGCTGGGACCGCCGTGCCGGATCGGCGGCGATGTCGCCCGGCTCGTCCTCCTTCAGCGAGCGTCGGTTGGCCTCTTGCAGCTGATATTCCTCGTTTTCAACAGCGCGCGTGGGCTACTCCCTGGCTCCGTCCTGCTCCGCCAATTCCTCCAGACCGGCGTCAGACACCTGCGGAGGATCGAACGCCCACGGCGCCGCTGATCGCTCCGGCTCAGCTGAGTCCTTCCACTTCGACTCCTCAGGCGGGCACTGCGAGCCGTACATGGTGGCGTCCCAAGCTGGGGGACGGACGGCGTCGTCCACCGCACAATCCTGCAGCGTCACGAACTTGGAGATCTTTACGTTGGCGCAGATCTTCTTCGACTCCTTTCCAACAAACAGGTGACGATTCAGCTGTATAATCAGCGTCCTGAGTAATTTGGAGATCTGGGCTGTGATGTTGAACTTGTCGTGCTGACACTTCTCGCAGTGCAGCTCACCTCGGTCGGCCACATGGAGAGGTGCAGCGCGTCCTGCAAGATGGGCGCTGCGCCGCTTCCTTGGCGCCGCGGCACGTTAACGAATCAGCTATGTTTTCCTGCTGCTTCAGCACCACCTCCTGGCACTTCATGCATGTGTATCATTCCATAGTCTAGTACATGAATTTATCTCTAACTGGATTAGTGGCAGTGGTCGGCCGGCTGCTTGGGGGAGACCGGTTGACTTCCGTTCCCCTCCTCCTTGATGATATCCAGTAGCCTGAGCAGCCTGCATCTCAGTGTTGTGGAACGCCGAGCCTATCCGAGCAAACGCGCATCGCAGGTGGTTGAGGTGGCTGTAGACGGAGGTGCCGCACGCGCTCTGGTACAGCTACATAAGGCAGGTGACGGCGCGCAGGGTGCGACATCGTTCAGCATCCAGAGCCGGCCCCAGGGCCACCATCTCGCTGAGGAACGGCCACAGTCCCAGCAGCGACTGCAGCGTGGCGTTCTGGTAGCACGAGTTGCCTAAGTTGGGCAGACCGATAAAGAGCGGGGCCGGGCTGTGCTTGTGCTAGTCGCGATTGCTTGCAAGCACCAGCTCCAGGATCGGTGCCTGCACCTGAGCGCCATTCAGCAGCAGGGCATTCTCCGCCTCGCCTGTCTTGCGCGGAGATGCCGAGGTCCGGGCTGATGGCGTCTGGTGATGTTTCTGTGTACAACGGGGACTGGCCGTAGCAAGGACTGCTGCGGAGTTTCCTCGAACAACAGAGATGGAAACTCCTTGTCGCAGTCAGGCCGTCTCTCGGTGATCGCCGCTGACAGCTGTGATGAGCCGTCCCATCTCTCTCAACAGGGCTGAAGCGGCGGGCCCCAGTACATCCGTTATTTCGACTGCCAGCGGCTGGAAACGGCACCTGGAGGTCAAGCTGGTGTAGCGATGCCATTTCCTCTCCCCTGCCGCACGCGCAGCCGTTCCCGGTTCTAGGGCGGACTGAACAACTGTGAAAGTGAAGTTGTCTACACAGGTTGTGTCCCACGTTAAACACTTCCCACTGGTGACCGGGAACAATGTATAACCCTTTCGGCCGTTTGCCGGCTCACAAACAGTGACTCCCAGCCGAAGAGTGGTTGTGACGCAAATAGTTTCCCTGTCGAGCTCCAGGGAACAAGACATTATACTTGTTCTGATACATTTGTACTCAGTTTGTGACGATAACTCAAACTTCCTCAAACATTCGGCGATCCATCACTCAATCCGCCGTCTCAAAGGCCCTGACGTGTGTATGCCCCCCCCAGCTCAATCGCGTTCCTTTGGGGGAGACAAGAGCTGGCTCAATGGCGCCTAGAGCAAAGGCTTGGGATGTGCTTTCATCCATCCATGTCTTCCAGATCCGCCACCTGATCTCTAATGTTACCTGCATCTTCAAATGCATCATGAAATGCTTGGCAAAAGAGATTAAGGAACGGGACACAGACAAGCAGTACAACATGTTGCACACCCTTATCAAGTACTTTAAAGTGGTAAATGGTATAGTAGAACAGGCATTGGTATACTGAAAGATTTTACCAGCAGAGAAAAATACGAACAGCAGGTTCAATGAGTTCTGCAGGGGGAGGAAAATCACATAATTAAATATTCTTTGGTCCTAGGAAGCTTTAACCTTCGCCCGGGTGGGGGTCTTTTTAGACCCCCCTCGGGTTTTTCCAAAGCGACCAAAAAAACGGCGGCGCGCAGCGCCACCAAACTTGGTCTAGCTGTTCCTTCATCATTTTTACATCTTCCCTGAAAATTTTGGCTCAAGGTCATATCAGGTCAGGTCACCAGGCCAGGTAAAGTGACCTCACCTCAAAAAATACTTAGGACCGCATAACTAAAAGAAGGGTTAATCGATCAAGTTGAAACTCATACCACATGTTGGGCCCACCAGGAGCTACAACATTTGTTCCGGGATTTTTGATATTGGTGACCTAAGGTCATGTGCAGAGAATGACCTCCCCATTGTCAATACATGGGGAAAATCACGAAATGAGCTTTTCTCAGTAAGTATGGATGGAATCAACTTCAAACATCGGTGGCGACTTTCTCTTAGCCCATTTCTGGAGCTGATGCCAAAATTTTTGACTTGTGACCTTTAAAAGGTCACCTTAGGTCAAATAAGCATTGTTTGGTGTTTTCTCTATAAATTTGAATAAAATAAGATAGAGCTTTTATTTTGTCACCAAAGTGTTTGCATCGTCACTGGCAGTCAAATGATATACATCATGACTATACCAGGTCAAGTTGGGTCAGACCGTTGACCTGGGTCAGGTCAAATTCTTAAATTTGACCTGGCATAGCAATATCATATATCATTCGATTCGTATTGACGAGAGGATTGCAATGGTGCATTTACCATGGCTGTATCTGGTTTGGTTTGGAAGCTATTAGCGAAAAAGTAAACGCCCTTATGCATGGGTGGCTATGGACATTCCCAAGAATATGCCCAATATTTAGTGACCTGTAGCTCCCTAGGCTTTGACCTGACACGAAAATCAATGCCACTGCAATGAAAGCGCATCTCAAGAGCTTTCGAATGGTGTTAGAAAAATGTTTCTAGCTATCATAGTTTCTGAGACATATGAGGTTTTCTTAGTACACCTCATATTTGCGATTTTGACCTATTTTGACCTCTGGTGACCTTGATATTGACCTGACAAGAAAAATGACCGAAGTATTTTCGATATCATTTTCGAAGAGCTTTCGATTGCCGTTTTGCGCTTTTTTCTAGCTCTCTTAGTTTTTCAGATCGTGGGGGTCTTTTTTAGTCCTCCCCCGACCAGGGCGAAGGTGGCTCGTACCCGACACCGGGGCAAGGGTTAAACATGTTTAGGAGAGTATGTAAACTTCCTTAAGTGGCTACAACGTCATGCGCCCGCACTTCCCGACCACTAAGGCGCGTGACCTGACGGGATGCACACAGAATGAAAACAGTCGTGACACTCCGAAAAATGTTCCACGATCAGCACATGCAAATGCAATATTACCATGGCGTCCAGCCAAGATCTGTTCTTGACGCATTTTACCACCTACAGCACTTTCAGAAGTAAGCTAAAAAAGGGCTGGTCAAGGCATCATAAACGAGAATTGCCCTCTTTATCATAGCTTACCGAGACCTTGTTCCCTTGGTTAATGACATTCTATGGCTTCTATCATGCCTTTATGGACATTTTGCAAATAGCGGGGTTAAAAGAACACATTTGAAATGATCCTCATCATTAGTGTCAGCTGCAGTTGTCTCCAGTATAGTTATTTTAACGGTAACTCGATATCTTTAGTTCCCATGAATATAACTGGCACCGAACGACTTCACTTGGACCATAGAACGGAAGAAATCACGAAACCTGACAACAATAAGCCAAATTGAAAAATGAAAGGGCCAAATGGGCAGTAAATCATGAAATAGGGGTGCAAAACCACAAAGTCGGAGGTGAGAGCGTTCGGAGGTGAATAAGGGCGGTCCACGTTGAAGCGGGACTGCTCAGAAGCGGCCAGTGGTGGAGAAGGTACGCCCAGTCCGGGGTGGAGATCTCTTCAAACCTCCGAAATTCAAACCTTCAAACCGGAATCTCTTCATGGTTCCGGTCTGATCGGCGCTGCAGGAGTGAATTTTTGGTAAAAAATATATATTAAAATTCGGACAATGCCTATAAACACTGTATGCAACTATATGATGTCAGCATTTTTACACGGACTGGATCATAAATGACATTATTATTACTATTATTAATATTATCATAACTTCCTCGGGAGGTAAAGGCCACATGCACATTTCAACAAACTTCTATCATTTAATTAGATTGTTCTTCGTCAACTCGAAATGAGGTACAATTCCAAACCTTTGCTGTTGACTTGGTCTTTGAATGGCAAGCGATTATAACGTGCCGTACGATTTTTAATCTGGTCCTCCATGAAAACGTGTTAGCAGCAGACAACATTACACCAGTACATTCAATCAAACTACTTTTCAATGCTCAAGCTTGGCGTATCCTCCTTCTGATATATCTTATGACACCAGCAGTAGCCCAAAACAATTATTACAATATACATATTTGGATGATATGTTTCCAATTCACACATGTCTACGCTTTTCTTCTTACTTCTCTTTCATTTAATGGTTTTATCCCCTAAAATTCCAGGACAAAAAAAAGAACAAAAAACACTTAACCTTACTTGAAAGTGAATTAAACAATTATACCACGAATTCTTCCTCCTTGAATGTTTCAAAAATTGAATTTATTGTATAAAATCATGAGTTCCGCATGGGGGAAGGGGAGACGCTTCCGCCCACTTTTGAGAGTGGGGGAGGACTGAGTATTTTGTCCCCCCCCCACTTTCACGCAGGTCGCATCACGTTGTTCCAATTTCTGTGCGACAGCTGACTTTGGATATAGACGCCCAGTTTAGTCTCTCAGGGGGCCCTTTGCTAGCACAATGACACCGATATCAAGTCAGAAACCTTCTGCAAAATCAAATTTCAGTGGGCCCCAGGCCAGCTAAATGGGCCCAGCACCAACCCAGGGTGCCAGACGAGCCAAGGGCTCCGAGGAGCTCAGGGGGCCTAAGATCAGCATAATGGGCCCAGACAAGCTAATTAGATCCATTCCAGTTAAACGGGCCCAATGCCAACTCAAGGCTCTTGCCATTTCAAGGGACACCGATCCAGCTAGGGGCCATAGAACCAAGTTAAGAGCCTCTTACATAATCCCTCTCTGGGAGCCTAGACTAGCTCAGGGCTTTCGTTGAAATTCTACCTCAGAGGCCTTTTCAGCTCAGAAGTCCCAAGGCAGCTTTAGCCCCAAGGTCAAGCCAAAAAGCTCCTATGCAATACCCTCTCCATGGCCCAGAACATCTCAGATCAATTTTGCGAAACTCCCTCTCAGGAGACCCAACGTCAATTCAGGGGCCCAGACCAACACAAGGGTTACAAAATCCGCATGGGGAGCTTAACCATCGACACGTGTCCTAAATAAGCTCAGAGGGCCAAACTCTCAGCCAGGAATTTCGCTGGGATTCCGCTGGGGCCCAGCCGGAAATTTTGCGGGGTGTCAGCTGGATGTCAGTGGGGCCGAGTGGGCGTATTAATTCGTTTTTTTATTGGGAGCATAGCGGAATCCCGGCAGAGGACTTCGCTGGGCACCGGCAGGGCGTTAGCCGGGTCCCGGCTGCGAGGGGATCAATTTGGCCGGGCGTTGTGCCTGGCCCCAGACCGCACCCTGCTGGAACGTTGCTGTTGTGCTGGGTCCTGACCTTAGCGTGTTTGGGCCACCTGAGTTGCAGCTTTAACTCAGGGGGCCCGAGCACGCCGATGGGGCCCAAACAAACGTAAGAGCAGCTTGGGAGGCCGAAACAAACGTAAGAGGGCCAGACCAGCGGATGCCTCGATGAACTCACGGAGCCTTCAGATAAGCACAAGAGGGCCACAAACAAGCTAAATGGGCCCATACGTTAAACGGACCCGATACCAGCCCAGGGGCGCTTGTAAGCTCAAGAGAAACTATTCCAGACATGGGCCATATGGCTAAGTTAAAAACCTTTTATTTAGTTCATTTCAGGAGCCCTTGCCAGTTGAGGTGGCCCCAGACCAGCTTGTGCCGCAAGAAAAAGTCAGTAAATTCATGTAAAATACCCTTTCAGGATCCCGGATCAGCCTAGGGCCCCATGAAAAACTCTCTTTTAGGAGGCCCAAACCCAACTCAGGGGGCCCAAGATCAGCTGAAAACGTTCATACCGTTAAGAGGTTACAGACCAGATAAGGGGGCCCCTGACGGCTCGGAGCTTCAGTCCAACACCGATATTTCAAGATCAGCGAGAGGACCCTGACCATCTAAAAGTACGTCAGATCAGTTTAGGGACCAGGCCTGTTGTGGGGGTCCACATCGGCTCAGCGGGATCTGAAAAAACTCAGGGGACAGACCAGCTAGCCCCGCGACGATCCCAAGGCACCTAGATCAGCGCAATAGGGTCCGGACAAGCTAGAATGCCGATACCAGTTTAAAGGGTTCCATTCTAGCTCAGGGGTCCTTGCCAGCTCAATGGACATCAATCCAGCAAGGGGCTCAACGACCAAGCCAAGGACCTCCTGCGTAAATCCTGTTATTGGCCCGATACCAGCCCATGGCCGCCTCACTAATTCCATATAAAGGGCTCTTTCCAGCTTAGGGGTCTCAAACCAGCGTGGGTCTAATGCCGACCCAGTAAGTTTAAGTACAATACCCGCTCACGGCCCCTGAACAGCCCAGGGGCTACCTGAAAAACCAACTCAAGGGCCGATATCAGCTGATACCAGTTAACGGGCCGCGATAAGCTCAGGGAGCCCCAGTGCCAACACATGGGTTTTGAAATCTGTTTGGGGGCCTGGTTATATAAAGGTGCCCCAGATCGGCTGTGGGGACTCAATATAAACTCAAAGGATTCGCAAGAAAAAAACTCGGGGACCCAGACATACTGATGGACTCCAAAGCCGCTCAGAAGGTCCAGAAAAACTCAGGGGACGATACTGGCTGGGGGCTCCAAGCCCAAGTCTAGAAACTTTTGTGGAAGTCTCTCAGGGGCCCAGATTTGCCACATTACCCTGACAGTTGGTGCGTCGATAAGTCCCCCCCCGAGCCTCAGATTTTCTCAGGGGCCCCTAGGGAAGCTCCATCTCAGTGGGCCCAAAGCCAACTCAGGGGTCCCCAAACCATCTGAGGAAGGCCCCATACCAATTCAGGAGGGTCAGATAAGATAAAGGGCGCCAAAGACCCCACCGGTCTCAGTGCCAACACAGGGGCTCAGCTCAGCCCATGAGTATTAATAAGCAGCCCCCAGAACGACCCAAGGGCCCCTCCGAAACACGGATCTCAGAAGGCGCAAATTTAACTCAGAGGTACAGACCAGCTCAGGGGTCCGAAGACCATCTGGCAGACTCCATATGAGTTCAGGGGCCCTGGACCAGAACAGGGGCTCACAATGAGCGTAGAGGCCCATTTCCCAACTCGTAGGGGTCCAGTTGAGCCCAGGGGTCACTAGATCAGTGCACGGGACCCAAACATGTAAAGGACCCAGACCAGTTCAAAAGCCAGCCCAGTTCAAGGGTCAGGGGCCCACACCAGCCCAGAGCCTAGTCTATTTCAGGTACCACAGACTAGCTTAACTTCACGAGATTCCAAAACTGCTAAAGAAGCCCACTGGGAGGGGGCAATACCAACGCGGGTGTTCCACACGCCAATTTAGTGGTCCAGCTCAGCTCCGGGGCCCTGAATCAGCTCAAGGGGCGCCAAATCAACTCAGGGGTCTTAACACGCGCACTGGAGGGCTCCTAAAGCGCCCCCACCTATTTTTCCAAGGTGGCCGGAGAACCGTTCTTTACCAGAATACGTTACACGGCCACATTTGAGAGAATTCATAAGTGCGTCGACTGGTGAACGAATTTGGAAAACTGTTTAATAATTTACAAACAAATGATCTTTGAAAATCAGACTTATATTTTGAGACCGTCGCAATCGCGCGGTAGCACCTGTTCGCCTGCACTGCAGACCGAGCGGTGACGTAATAACGCCATATAATCAGGTTATATGTTAGGGTCCCCGCGCTTGAAGTTCAAGGTCACATATTAAGGTCATTGGCTCAAGTGTTCTGGACAGATGACATTGCTCAGTATAACGTATGATACGCTATCACTTCATAGTTAATGTTTTTGTTAGTGTCAATGCCACAGGTTGCGGTCAAAGGCCTTTTAAAGGTCCAACCTTCATTTCCCGCCAAAAAGCTGCTACAGTGCCAGTTATATTGTAAATTATTGAGAATGTGTCATGTTTATCATAGGTCAGTGACCTGGAATGGCCTTGAGCTCAAACCTTCGGAGGATATTATGTGGGACATTCCCGCTATGGCCTTAGTCCACTTTCAGTGTATTCCTGGCTTTTTCTGTGCAATCATGGAATTTTCCAATGGGTCTCCAGCGCGGCCCATATATGACCTTTACGACCTCGTTTGACCTTTAAGATACTGACTTAGGTCAATGAATCTTAGCCATAATGCTGATCGCCATCCCTCCACGCACCCCCAACGGGTGATTTTCTAACCATCTTGGTTTCCGAGATCTCGGAAGTGCCTAAAGTGCCCCTAAGGGTGGCACTTTAGGACACCCCTCCACTGCACGTTGACGCCAGACCCTTCTCCAGCGAAGGTGCTAAGGTAAGAGCATGACTCCACACTAAATCTCGTGCCCTCTGTGAAAGACCGACGTAGGGTGCTGCTTAGTTCAGCTGAAGGACCTTAGACCAGCTCGAGGACCCGGACTTTTCCTGACACAGAGCCGTTGCGCCGCCCATGGCCTCTAGCACTCCTATTCAAAGAAGATGCAAAGGGACAGATAGTCAAATCATGACTAAGCCGATCATAAAAATGCCGCGAATAGAACCAGGGGCGCAGCCAGAGCTTTGGTATTGGGGGGCACACCAACTTTGAGGGGCACCGCGGGGAAAAAGGGCACTTTTTAACGTAACCTAAAAAAACTTACTATATCTTTGCTTATATCATTTTTTGGGCATCTTTGCTTCAATAAAAATGCAAATAAATCATTGAAGGAGAAGGAAAACGCGATTAAAACCAAAAAAAGAAAAATATCACCAAAATGTCATGGAAGTAGCCCAAACACGACTGTTTGGATAGATTTAAGGACAAATCAGGCAACTCATACAAGTACTTAACATCGGAGAAATCAGCGGAGCATGTGTTATCTGTTACAGTGTGCAGGTTAAGGCATATTGGAGTCGAAAATTCATTTGTTATGCCCACTGGTTTTGTCGTGACGAGTGAGCCCTGGCTAAACGCGGATTAAGTACCTTGCCTCCACAATCGCCGTGGGACGAGGAGTGGCATAGTGTCTTTGAAAGAACACATTTTTGCTGCCGGAAAAATTTGTGAGATTCCTTTTGAACACGTTTATTAAGTTCCATGTTCTCAAGGATTGGTCCCAGTTAAGAGTAAATAAAACGTGAACAGGCCGGTGGTTTGGATGGGGATAGTGTGACAGGGCTGAAAATTGTGAAAACTAGTTCTTCATTTAAATTAATTAGTAGAAATCCTGGTTTAGGGGACTGTGCTCTGAGGTCAGGAGCACATGCCTTTTTATCATCCCTTCCCAGAATCCACCAGTATAATAAGCAATTTATATAACCTGGGGTGCCTAGGTATCACAAGCCGTTTTAGAGATTCCTCATTCCTCGTTAGCTCCGTTTTACAAGGGGAGTTTCCATTGCATTTTTATTCCCCATCTATTCAAGACCAGCTCTGGGGCCACCAAGTGTGGATCAGAGGCCTCCAGAGCAGCTTCCCCCATCCCCCAGTTGTGTCTCCAGGGACTAGACTAGTTCAGTGACCCCGCCCCGATATGATGGGAGTTGGCCTTGTGTTCTTATTATCTGTCTATTCAAGACCACCTCAGGGGCCCCTGATGTAGATCAGGGCCACAGAGCACCTCATGCTTCATCGACGGACTGGACTAGCTCATCGGTGCCAGAGATGAGGTCATCAAACTAGCTCAATGGGCCACAGATAGGCTCATAGGGCCTTAAACCAGTTCAAGAAGCCCCAAAACAGTTTAAGGTGCCAGATCACCTCAGGGGGCCTCAAGCCAACTAAAGGGGCTCTCACAAGCTCAGCGCCCAGACCAGCTCAGGGTACCCTCAGAACCTAGACCCGCTCTTGGGCCCCAGATCAGCTCTTGGGGCCCCAGATCAGTTCAGGGGCCTCAAGTCAGGCCAGGGGGCAAGATCAAGTCAGGGCCACTAAATCAGCTCAGGAATTCCTCACCAGCTTGGGGCCCAAGCAGTTCAAAAGCCACAGAGCTGCTCAGGGAACACCAGATCGGCCCATAGGGCACCAGATCAGCCTCGGGGACAAACAATCAGATCAGTAGTCCCCGACCAGCTGGTGGCCCAGATCAGCTCGGGAATACCAGATCAAGTCAGGAGGCACTTAATCAGCTCAGGAGCCCCATGTCATCTCAGGAGAGCTCACCAGCCCCTGTGGGCCCAGCTCAGCTCAGGGTCTGGGAGCTGCTCAGGAAATCACGTAATCAACCCAGGAGGCCCGGGTCAGCTTAAAGGGCACCATATTAGCCATGGGGCACCAGACTAGCTCAGAGGGAATAAGATGGGCTCAGGAGACACACCGATGACTCAGCAGGCACCAGATCGACTCAGGGGGCATCAGTTAAGTTCAGGAGGCAGTATATCTGCTCAGGGTGCACCAGATCGATCAGCGCAGGGGGCAAGTTAAAGTCAGGGGCACTAAATCAGCTCAGGGATCCCTCACCAGCTCGGGGCCCAATCAGTTCAAAAGCCCCAGAGCTGCTCAGGGGACACCAGATGCCCATAGGGCATCAGATCAGCTTCGGGGATAAACAATCAGATCAGTGGTCCCCGACCAGCTCGGGAATACCAGGTCAAGTCAGGAGGCACTTAATTAGCTCAAGAGCCCCATACCATCTCAGGGTCCCTCATCAGCCTCTGTGGGCCCAGCTCAGGGCTTTAGAGTTGCTCATGAAATCACGTAAGGAGGCCCAGATCAGCTTAAAGGGCACCAGATTAGCTCAGGGGGCACCAGACTAGCTCAGAGGGCATCAGATGGGCTCAGGAGGCACCAGATCGACTCAGGGGCATTAGTGCAGCTCAGGTGGCACCAGATCGACCCGCTTGGGGGCCAGATCAGCTCCCAGCCCCCCCAGACTATGGCATGAGCCTAAATCAGCTCAGGGAGCAACATAAAAGCTCAGGGGACACAAGGTGGGCTCAGGGCCCACCAAACCAGCTCAGGGGGGCACCAGGCCATCTAAGGAGACATCAATAATCAGCTGAGGGGGCACCTAGTCAGCTGAAAAGGCACCATATTGACTTCGGAGACAGAATCAGTTTGGGGAGGCATGAGATCAGCTCGTCTCCCGAATCAGCTCAAGGGGTGCTAAATCAGCTACTAAGGCACCAAGCAAGCCGGAGGTATTAGACTAACTCAGAGGGCATTATATAGGTTCAGGAGGCACAATTATTTGCTCAGTGGGGCACTCGATTGACTCAGGGGCACCAGATCGGCTTAGATGGCAAGTAATCAGCTCCGGGGGCCAAGACCAGAGCTCAGGGGGCACCCGATGAGCTCAAGGGGCACCAGATTAGCTCCGCCCGTACGATTATTGGCGACGATGAGGCATTATCTGGAAACGGATTACGTGCCTTTGCTCTTCCCGGGTGGTTGGAAAGGCGACAGAATGCTCCAACTGACCAAAAAGGCACTTAATTGTCAAACAATAATTTAAATCGCCAAATGCAGTCTAGTTCCATCTAGGCTCAATGGCTTAGAGCACTAAATTTCGAGCGGCACGGCCCAAATTGGGTACACCACCTGGAAATCAAAAGGGCACCCCGGCAGTGATGGGGGCACGTGCCCCATATGCCTCCCCCCGGCTGCACCTTCGGGACAGTAGATCAACTCCGGGAGGCATAAATAAGCTCAGGGGCCCCGGATCAGCTCAAGGGGCACTATAACAGCTAAAAGGACACCAGGCAAGCTCGGGGGCATCAAACTAACTCAGAGAGTATTATATAGATTCAGAAGGCACATTCATTTTCTCAAGGGGGCACCAGATTGACTAGGAGGGCACCAGATCATCTCAGAGGGCACATGATCAGCTCCAGGGGGGCACCAGATGAGCTCTGCCCGTACGAATATTGGCGATGATGAGGCACTATCTGGAAACGGATTACATGCCTATACTCTTCCCGGGTGCTTGGAAAGGCGACAGAATGCCCTAGCTGACCAAAAAGGCACTTAATTGTCAAACAGTAGTTGAAATCTTGATAAGTTTTGAAGTGCTGCGGCGAGGAGCATGATGATGAGTTGTTAAGATGTTCCCTGGCCTCTCCCCTCGAATCCGGAAATGTAAAAAACACTGAAGATTATATATTCGGGCACAGCCCTTCATTAGAATCGTGGAGTAAATATCAATAATTCTCAGTCCCAGTATAGCCAGACCTCGAATTGAGCTTCACACAAAAATGCCTTTTCGAATGAATCGTTAAAAATAATATTGGATGTCGTGACAACAACCATATTGGTACCTCTAACCTAAAAGTAATGCCGACAATACGACAAACCTAGAGCAGTATTTGTGACAGTCTTTTCTATTATTTCAGCCAAACACTAGCTTTTGATTAACAGTGAAAAACTCGCTGAAGTACCTTAATCGGTTATTTGAATATTTCTGTTCTTCTTATTTACTATTTTTCCGTCGACTGCAGCTAAAATGCTAACCAAAAACTACCTATTAAGCACTAGTAGACGTGATACTAGATCGGTGTAAAGACTGCATACTTTCTCCTTTAAGATGATGCTATATTTTTTTACAATAAAAGCCTCCCTCGAATTATTTAGTTAAGATTGTACCTAGTGGTCAAGGTCAACTTTTTTCGTAATTGATAAACCCATTTTCCACAGCCTGCTCCTCTGGCCCAACGTTAAGCGTCGAAAGAGTATACGTGTGGCTGTAAAAAAAACACATTATAAATTGTACATTATACTTATTCAACAACCTTTGCCCTTAGTATGTACCTCTTAAACAAATGCAACTTTTATAGCTAGTTAATGTGAACAATCATTGGTAAATACTTTTCCTCAGCCTGTACCTCTAGCCCAACGTTAAGTGTTGAATGGTTATACGTCTAGCTGCAGAAAAGTATTATCAATAATTAGTTGCATATTTCAAAAACCCCAACCCCAGTACGTACCCCTAAAATCAAAATATCTCTTTGAGCTAGTTAATCTGATCAATCATTAATAAGCACTTTTCCCAGCCTGTACCTCTGGCCTAACGTTAAGCGTTGAAAGAGTATACATCTGGTAGCAGAAAAGCACCATCAAAGATAAATTACCTAAAAAAACCTGAGCCTTACCTGTGACCTAAGTCCATCACTTCTGACTAGCTAAACTAATTCAACCATCATAGCCCTTTTTCCCAGCCTGTAAATCGGGCCCAAAGTTAAACGTCAAAAGCATATACGTCTAGCATCAATAACACTATCAATAATGTAAGGAAGTCCTACCCCAGAACACATATACTTACGCTGATCCCTCCCTTACCTCTTAAGCCACTGCTGTTAAGTGATAGCCTATCCTAGACCCGCATAATAGGCCAGGACGTACCTTGTACGTTAAGGCTGGGATGACAATCCTGAATGATTATCATTAATTAAATTCAGCTCAGTAGTTGAAATCGCTAAATACAGTCTATTTCCATCTAGGTTCAACGACGTAGGGCACTAAATTTCGTGCGGCACGGCCCAAAGGGGGTACACCACCTGGAAATCAAAAGGGCACCCGGCATCGATGGGGGCACGTGCCCCGTGTGCCCTCCTGGACATTAGATAAACTCCGGGAGTCATTAAATAAGTTCACGGGGCCCGGATCAGCTCAAGGGGCACCAGGCAGGCTCGGAGGCATCAGGCTAATTTAGAGAGCATTATATAGGTTCAGGAGGCACAATTATTTTATCAGGGGGGGCACCAGATTGACTACGAGGGCATCAGATCAGCTCAGAAGGCACATGATCAGCTCCAGGGGGCACCAGATGAGCTCCACCCGTACGATTATTGGCGACGATGAGACATTATCTGGAAACGGATTACGTGCCTATACTCTTCCCGAGTGCTTGGAAAGGCGACAGAATGCTTTAGCTGACCAAAAAGGCACTTAATTGTCATACAGTAGTTGAAATCGTTAAATGCGGTCTCGTTCCATCTGGGTTCAACGGCGTAGGGCATTAAATTTCGAGCGGCACGGCCCAAAGGGGGTACAACACCTGGCAATCAAAAGGGCACCCGGCACCGATGGGGGCACGTGCCCCTGTGCCCCCTGGCTGCGGCCCTGGACAATAGATAAACTACGGGAGGCCTTAAATAAGTTTAGGGGCCCGGATCAGCTCAAGGGGCACTAAAACAGCTAATAGGGCACCAGGCAAGCTCAGAGGCATCAGACTAACTCAGAGAGCATTATATAGGTTCAGAAGGCACAATTAGTTTCTCAGAGGGGCACCAGATTGACTACGAGGGCATCAGATCAGCTCAGAGGGCACATGATCAGCTCCGGGGGCCAAGACCAGAGCTCAGGGGGCACCCGATGAGCTCAAGGGGCACCAGATTAGCTCCGCCCGTACGATTATTGGCGACGATGAGGCATTATCTGGAAACGGATTACGTGCCTATACTCTTCCCGGGTGCTTTAAAATGCGACGCAATGCCCTAACTGACCAAAAAGGCACTTAATTGTCAAACAATAACTTAAATCGCCAAATGCAGTCTAGTTCCATCTAGGCTCAACGGCGTAGGGCACTAAATTTCGAGCGGCACGGCCCAAAGAGGGTACACCACCTAGCAATCAAAAGGGCACCCCGGCACCGATAGGGGCACGTGCCCCCTGTGCCCCCCTGGCTGCGCCCCTGAATAGAACTATCATTACTTATGGGTCGGGAAAATATTTTGTGAGGGCAAAAGTGGTAGGATCCGAGCTGACCCCTCTCCCTCCCCGCCCAGTTTCTCTCAATTTCTAAATCAGGGGGTCCTGATCCCTAACCCCCGGGATATCAACCCATGCGCGCAATCATGCAGAAAAGGGTGGTTTAAAGTGGATGAGTGCGATACATGTTGCATTGGGGAATCCTAGGGCTGAAAGGGAGGGGGAATCGTCAAAACAGGGCGCCCAACCACAAAATTGAGGGCGGCCGGAGGCAAATGAGGATGGTCCATGTTGAGGTGGGGCGCCACGAGGCTGTAAAATAGCAGACACTTCTCCCCGCGATCACCGCTGCTTCTCCCGTGCTGCCTGCCGCTGACGCCCTTCGCTCCGCCCGCTACTCGCCTCGCGCGGTTCTACCTGCGCGCCGTCGCGTTTCGGCCCGCTCTGTGGGGCTGGATGGATGGGACGTGCATCATTCTGGGCTGTCATCACTCATCCCTGTACGTTTTAAGACTTCATACGTGTACCTATTCATGTTATCCTAAGTTTGTGTACAGGCATGTTGCCCGTGAATGTGAGAACATGTATGGGTACATAAAGGCGGCCAATCGGGCACTATGGTCCAATATGCCAATAGTGGAGAAGGGGCGAACAATCATGCTGAAGAGGGTGACCAGAAGTAGACGAAGGTGGTCCATGTTGCAGTTGGGCGCCCCAGGGCTGAAAGGCGGTGGCTAATAATAAAATATAGGCACCCAATCACAAAGAAGAGGGCGGTCAGTACTCGATGAGGACGGTCCATGTTCACGTGGCGCGCCCAATAGTATGCCAGGGGAAGCTGGTTCGAAATTAAGGGTGGCTAACAGTGAACAAAGTCAGCTTAAAATGGTATTTTCTTTGCGTTTTGGTCTTGCATTGGTGTTTTGTACCCAAAGTGTCGCCAACTGCGGGCGCCTTCGGCGCCCGAAATCGGCGGGGTCCGTCCTTGGGTCCTAACGGGGACGACAGCCCCTTCACCCCCTGGATCTGTCGCTGTAGTGACCACAGGATACCTAAAAAATAATATGGGATCGGTTGTGAATGCAGTGTCTTGAGATAATGGTAGGGGCTTGGTCGCGACGCATATGGGCTCGGGAAGGATAAGTGACGATTGTTTTGCAGAGGGCCCGCAACTACGAGGCATGGGGGCCCGGCGACGGCCACAGAGACACTCTTTGCCAGAGCTGGGCTCATTATTACGGTATTCCGCAAGGGGACCCAGTTGGGCAAGGTCGCCCGTGATGTGGTAGGGGATCCGACCCCATCTTCAGGGGACCCGGTTTGACTAGGGACACTTGATTATGGTAAGCGACCCTCTATGACTTTAGGAGCGTGGGACTATGTAAATGGATCAGCTTATGACTATATGGTGCTTGATAGGCATCGCAGGCATAGGAGCGTCCAGAATATTGAGGGTGAGGGCAACATGTGTTTTCAAGTAATTTTTTCCGCTTAACACGATGGGGCTAATCCTAAACATATTGCCTATTTTGGGGAAGGGGTGTCATGGCCCCCTGGCCCCTGTTCCTACGCCTATGATAGGTATCATGGAAAATGTTATTGCATGAGGGAACAGGGTTATGCTATTATCGTGGAGCCTGGTTGTGACCACCGGAAGCCACGACTCTGGATTGATGGAATATTTCCGAACGTTGGCGGGGCTTGCTTGGATTCCACCAAAGATGTGGAAAGCTGCACCCATTGACAATGATGTAGCCCACCTTTTCTCTGTACACATGATTTTTGGCGCAATTGCTCATTGCTCGGGGATTTGCATGGGACTATCATTACGGGGCTAGCGTTGCTGTAGTGTCAGAAGTGGAAGCTGCTTACTGAACTTGGCAAAGCTGCTTTGTTTATTTCCCGCGACAAAAGTCTCGTTGCCATAGCAATTATAACATCCCAATCGTCAGCTGGCGCGACAGTGAACGTACACGTTTTGCAGAATAAGGGATTTTTCTGCACGGAATTTTTGCACGGAAAGCGTTTACTTTACCCTCGTTCTCTTAGAATTTATCCTGACTTCCGGGTGTCAGGATAAAAATACCACCATAAAAATGTCACCATAAATTCAACGTCCTAGAATCGTGTCAGGCTAAGCGGAAATATTCATTATGTGTGAACTTCATCCTCAGAACTACGTTTTTCCAGTTCAACGGAAAATTCTTCCGACAATTGGTTGGGGCTCCGATGGGTTCTCCAGTGGCTCCGGCGATAGCAAATATCTTCATGGAACATCTGGAAGAAGAAGCCATCATGTCCTATCCAAAACCACCTTACATTTGGCATCGGTATATGGATGACATACTCGCTTCGATGCCCGCTGGAGATATCAAACCTTTTCTTAAACACCTGAACTCCTTTTATCCATCCATAAAGTTCACAGTGGAAACGGAAAAGGAAGGAAAACTGCCCTTCTTGGACATGACTCTATCCCGTTCACCGGAAGGACGCATTACAACGGACGTTTACTACAAAACGACTACAAGCGGTCAATACTTAAACTACCTGAGCCACCATCCACAGGCTCACAAAAGAACGGTCGTGCAAACGCTAGCCCAGCAGGCTTTCAACGTTTGTGAAGAGGTGACAGCACGTGAGAAAGAGCTCAAACACATCAGATCTATGCTGGAGGATAATAACTATCCAGAAGAGTTCGTGAACTCACAAATCAAGAGAGTTGAGAGATGCAATGGACCTAACCATGAAAAACCAGACATCCAAGCCACCAACGCTGAAGAACGAATGAAGACCCTTGTAATACCATATCAAGAAGGAACATCGGAACAGATAAGAAGAGTGTGCGCAAAATACAAGATTAGAACGTACTTTAAGCCGTAAAAAACTCTCAGGCAACTTTTGGTTAAGCCTAAGGACAGAATTCCATTTGCGAAGAAACCTGGCCCCATCTACCAAATGGAGTGCACAGATTGCAGCAAAATTTATATAGGAGAAAGCGGGAGAATGATGTCGGTTAGGACTGCTGAACACAAAAAGTCTCTAAAAGCCCTGAGGCAGATGACCCTAACCGACCGACAACCAGAAGCTACAGCCGAACATTCGTACGAAACCGGACACACTATTGATTGGGACGCCAAAGTGATGACTTTCGAATCCAGAACAAAACAACGCCAAATTAAAGAAGCCATCCAAAATCAAACAACAGCAGGAGAAAAACTAAATAGAAATATAGGCAAATACGTATTGTACCAAGGCTGGCTCGACCTGCTCAAGCGACAATGAGGACCATGGAGGAAAACACGCGTCATGATGTCGAATATTTAAACAACCAGTAGCACTACAAAGACTGTTCCATGTTCCGTCAAGTTTACTGAAATGCGTTTTATATAACTATGTTGTGTGTGTGATTGTATCTTGTTCTTTTTTACTTGATAATGGGACCGAGATGGCCCCGAAACCAGTCGTATAACAAATACAACCTTTGGCTTTGCGTAGCACTAAAACTTTCAATAATAATTTCTTATCTTTTCTTGAAATATTAAAAAATATTTTGAGCTTAAAGGGAATATAGCACCTTGGTCAAATCCCGGGATTTAGTGAAATTAGGCGTACTTTTAGCCAAAAATAATGAAACCACTCATGATTTCTCTGAAAAATGTTCAATAAGCTCAATATTCTGTTTCTAACAATACTCAAAATAAAAAAATATCTGCCTGTGGATAATGTCATGATCTGGCAACCACTACCATACTTGAAATGCTTCAAGGGCTTCGATTGGCTGATGCTCATCGTGACGTCAGCATATGTCGTCACACCAGCAGCTCACAACAATGGCTGCCCGGCGAGGGGTTGATGAGGGGTTGGTGTCAGGTAGGTTTTAGCTTTTTTCTACGGAAATATCGAGTTCCAAGACAAATGATATATGGAGTACCGGGTTTTCCGACTTGCTTTACAACTTGGCCATCTCAGTTAAAATCGCGTTATGAAGGTGCCACATTCCCTTTAAACACAGTCAATAAAGCAAGTTATACATACCCATGTACAATCAATAGCACCAATGGTATGTTTAGCATGTTGGTTTTAAAGATGACCAAAAAAGAAAAATTTGTTCCCTCAGTAAGTGCCGCAGGGTTGAGCATAACATAACTTACCTAGGATTGTGTCATAAAGTGTAAACATGACCAGGGAGAACAGGATTTATAGGGGGTAAATTTCTTCATTTTTTCTGCAAACAGTAAAACCGTGGACAAAAGAAATGGTCAAGTGGTTGCTTGAAATGCCGTATCACATGACTTTCTCAGTTCAGATCATATTAGGAAGGTGTCATGTTCTCTTTAATATGGCTTGAGAGTTCCCACATTTAATAACTAACATGGGCCAAATTTCCCATTATTGGGTTAGTGATTATTGGGAATGCTTGTCACAATTTCCCGCACGGCTACTCTCCAGGACCAGGAGTGTCAAATGCGCTGCGCAAACAGGTGCAGATCCAGCAGGTTGGTTAGTTGGAAGCCAAACCCATGCACATGAGGATAGGTCAGGTAGAAAGTGCTGACTGATGAAGTCGATGGACAGAGTTTATCTGGTGCAGCCAATAACTTCAACTTCCAATTAGAGATACCTTGCAACTGGACAAAATCAATCAAAATATTTTTACTGTTGAACAGTCCCCAATTGATCAATTATGAAACACTAATTGGCTAGGGAACAGGCCACAAGAGGGTTTGGACTCACTTGTTGCTTTGGGGTTTATGGCCGAATCGGCATGGCAGATTCTATACAGCATGGCAGGTTTTGACAAGAGCTCATTAGGGCAGCCTTGGGAAGACCAACAAGTTTGGGGCAGCTTTTACTCTTTTTTGAGCAGGTAAGGAAACTTTGGATTGCTCTCCCATTCATTTCTCTTACTTCCTTTAACAGTGTGCGGTCGCAGACTGCTGCTGAAATATACCTACATGTAGGAATGCATGTAGACCGGGTCTTCGAATACGGCAGCTCTAAAGTTGCAGTGTTGTATCGTCCCCCCATACATACAGCCGACATCATATCCGGAAGGCACGGAGGATTCCCGGGACTGGATAGTAATGAGGATAAAGATGACAAAGATGACAAGACGAAGAGACGACAAGACCAAGATTGAGATGAAGATGTCAAGACGCGTCCTGCACAGGAAATACTGTCAGAACTACGCAAGCCCCACAGGCAGCATTATCACTTCCGTAACTGACTTTAACTACACTTTTAAGTGAAACCAATCCTCGCCCTGAAACCCTAACATCGATAGCCAACACTTGCCCATACAAAAGCCAAAAACCGTACAAAAAAATGTGTAACCGGTTAACCAACGATTTAATCCAATCAACAGAGTTTTTCCTACAGTTAATCAGCGAGGACCGACGACATTTCAGTGTAACGAAGTAACCTACCGTTTAGAGCTCAGACGCGATGTTGTTTACACAAGAACCAAGTCAGGAATGGCACCGACCCCATTGTCTGGTTTGCACCACAGCGCTGAGCGCGGGAACTGGCTCGACCTCTCATCGGTTTGCGAACGCACATCACAAAACCAGGAAAGTAATTAAAAATCATACCAAAGGTAAATTTATGAGTGTTAAGCTACAAGTAAACAACAGTACAAAATCTAACTTGCATTTCTGTTAAAGTACTACGAGTCGAAAATGATAAAAATGTCTAGGGATAGCATAGCCCCAAACCGAGATGCAAGAATCTCCGCGAACGACTAGAGGTGCAAATTTTACACAGTCGAAGCCGTCCACAGCGCCTGCACTCCCTTCATGCAAACATGTCGCATTCTATTTTGAGCACTTTTAGCAAGTTCCGTCCAACACTGGGACCCAAAGCGGTACTTTCCAGTCTTCTGCTATTATTGTCATTACGCCAAAACAATTTTCACATGCCGACCCACTCGATGAATCAAATCATGCGCATTTACAAACGACAGAAGACAAAAAAAAATTTGAATGACAGCTGCACACACAGCGCCAACTTGGGGTACGTTCTAGACCCTCTTGCGAAAATCTGAGAGCTTTTGGTGCCAGGTGTTTTGTCAAAAATTACCCAAGACAAATGACGCCAGGTATGGTAATTGTGATGTGAAACATTTTGACGTTTGCGTGCAGTAGCACCAAGTATTAAATGTTATAGGTTAGCTGGGTACCGTCAAATTTTAATTTTTTTGGAAAGCTATGTCACACGCATTAACATAGGCATAAGTCTGGTCGAAAATTGCAGGGAGCGCCCCACCCCTCTTTCTAGGCCTCCCGGAACAGGCCCCCGCATCCGTGGTACCTGACCCGCTTCTATCAGCAGTCCGTGCTCAGCAGGCATCGTGGCGTCGTGTGTCACGAGGTGGACCGGGGCTACCATTTGAGAACGCAATGGCGGGTCGAAATTGATAAATGGGGGAAAATTATGTCGAATTGAAAAATCATTAAATAAGTAAGGGAATTCACCTTTTTGGGGGATTTAAGAGTAAAAACGGTTTCTTACCCATATCCCCCTGGGGAGGGATGACCATCGGGCCGATTTCCAGTGCGATCGGTCGACGGGCCCGCACCCTTCCCCCTTGAGGGAGGGAGGGGGATGCATTCTCCACGGTCTGGGAGGCCAGGCACTCTGCAAACGGCTCGGGCACTGCTCGGGTGTCGTCGCGGGCGCCGGCGGCGGAGGCAAGTGCTGGGGGCGGGGACCAACAAAGCAACGGAATGTGAGTACCCGGAATAACGAGCCGTTCAAAATTAGTAGTTCCCCTCCAAATTTTCGATCAGACTTTAGACGAAAGATTGATTTCTGTGGTACTATGTGATTGAATTTGGCGTATGACGTGGAGTGAAACTAGACCTCGAAACATTTACTTTTGGTATTTGGCTATTACAGATATTACATAGGATTTTAAATGGGGAAAGTAACGGGGGGATAGGTGTGTCTGATCGGGGACGATGTGATGTTGGGTGACTGCGGATTTCCGAAAAATGTTGAAAAATGTAGCGGGCGCAAGAGCGAAGAACGTTTTATTGCGAGAGGTCCAACCAAATCTGTGGTACATTTTTCGATACAGTGAGGTATGAGAATGCGGAGTCCAATCTATCATAAACTAACATGCTAATTGCTAACCAAGGTCGTAACGTAGATTTTAAGTTAGATTTTTATGTTATCGGAATCGCGATGCAACTGATCATTTCAATTTTTTGTTTCGTTGAATGCCTAACACTCTGTCCAACATAAAAATAAATTCCCGATTTGCTATCGAAGCTTTTAAAGGGGTGAGAGTAAAAATGAGGACTGAGAACCGATGAAAGAATATCGGACGTAACGTAAAGCTTTGTCAGGGTGGGGGTGAAATCAGGATAGAGAATCGATGAAAGAATATCGGATATAATGTTAGTAAGCTTAATAACTTGTGCTATGAAACGGTTAGAGTAATCAACAATAATCGAGTAATTTCGAGTTTTTGCCGCCTCGAGCGTAAATATTGATTCGAGGATTAACGTGCTAGCGCGTTCAACATTTATAACGTAAGATGCGTAAAGGGACTAATATTTGATAACCTTTATAATGAATGAGCATCAGGATTGAGCGTAACATCATTTGAATTAGTTTTACTATTCTGCAATATCACTACACGTATCGAACGGAATGCGAGACGCGTAAAGGGCACTAAAAGGGTAAAATCACCGTCCTGAGGAAATGAGAGCCGGCTACGAGATAGGCGACGTCGTGTGGCTGACTGGTGCAGCGGCTGGTGGTAAGTAGTATATATTTTTTGGGGCAGGGTGTAATGCAACACACCCACAGGCGCGACCCTTGTGGTTCATGATAGTATTTATTCGTTGATGTGTCTGTATACAATCGAGGCTGCAGAAAAATGCCCACGCATATTCTGGAAGATTATCGAGTATTTGTTTGAGTGAAGAGTCAAATAAATAGGAGGCAATTTTTGTGTTCCTCAAGGAACAGGCAAAACATTAATGCTGAACATTGATTATAAATTGATTGGAATAGGAAATGTTGATATAATATGCACGCGCTGCAATTAGTAACGGTAACTTAGCTGCATGATTAAGGTTTAAAAACGACGTAAAAGGGTCCCCAAGGAGGGAAAACATTTATCGCACAATACTACACACCAATGACATAAGCCTCCCGTCCAAAATAATGACAGGTATCTATTAAATTATGTTATAGTGTGTTAAATTCTGAAATTGTTACAACAAATTCTGAAATAGTGAGGTGCGTTTACCCAGTAAATTTCTTCCTATCGTTCTCTGCATTTTCGTTAGTCTGGATAATTACGTTAATTACGCTGAACACAGTGTACAAGAATAATGAGTAGATGATACAGTAAACCATTTATGTTGCATTAATAAACTAGAGCTGTTATTTTTCGCTAATTGTTGTAACATTAGTGTTACCAGCTTGGATGTTTAAGCTTCCTGGTAATTGTTTTGAGACTACCCTCCAATAATTTTTGCCCAGGGCACTGCCAAGTAATAGAAACCTGGAAAACACAGGGTGCACGAGCCGATTTTCACACGCACAGGAAGACCGACAAGTCCAGCAAGACTTTTGTTTCATGTTTGTTATTTCATTGGTAAGATTCCAGTGAAATGGGACCGCGCATAGGCGGGCTGAATCTCGTGATCGCTGACGACGTTTCAGGAATGTGAATAGTACGTTGAAATTATAAGCTCGAATATTGATTTAATTAAAGTATGATACCATTGATGAGAAAAATCTGTCTCCAATTGTATTCAAATGTTACATAAACCCCCCCCTTATTATCGGAACTTCACAAGTCAAAATGAGTATTAAGTAAATTGAATGTATTCATATGTGAGAAAGATTAAAAAAGTGTAAAGTTCAACGTATGTGAAAGGTAAAGTATTGTAAATCATCTTGGTTATCATTCAATAGAAATTGAGAAGATTAACATACGTAAGTGAAAGTGAAACGGAGGCGATGGTCGTTTCGATATTAATAGGAGAGTCTCTAATATTGTGTCGAAAACTTATGATAGTACCTTTGGTTAATTCTTTGCAACATATCCCTTCAGGATGCATCGTAGATGTATCGTCACCTGTAACCCCTTCTACATAGCTTTATTTGGTCATACAGACCCGACAGTGTCTCGGTGCCCTGTGACGTCACGGCGTCCGCCGGTGAGCCGGAGAGAATTTGCCGACGCAGCGTCGACGGCAGCGGCTGCGACGGCAGGCCGTGGCAGCGGTGACCATGAGCTGTAGCATGTTCAATGTATTTACAGATGTATTACAGGGCGGCTCTGCATAAGTTGGATCATAAAGAGCTTTGAGGAAATTACACTGCACCACATATTATGATGTTTACCAATGCGTAATATTTTTTGAGAGAATCGAACACATGTATAGAAAAACAGATCGATAGTGGCCTTTCTAGCAGCAATTGTGACGTGAAAAATATCTTCCAGCTTCTTTGCCTGTTTTCACATTTTCTTCATTTTATAGTCATAAACATTTTTGTCAGGTACTTCCGTGAATATTAACACCCGCACTGGAGGGGGGGTCTGGCACTAACGCGCACTGGGGGGGCCTGGCAGGCCCCTAAGATCTCGGAAACTAAGAGACATAGAGAAAGGAAATTTAAGAGGTGGGTGGGGATTATATTGATCTACATCATGACCAATTTTTATTGACCTAGGTCAATATCTTCAAGGTCAAACGAGGTCAATAAAGGTCAAAACTTGGCCATGCTGGGCACCGACCGGTAAATGCCGTGATTATGCGGGAAAATGGCGGGAATAAGCTAAAGACGGACCATCGTCATATAGAGAAGGTCTCAAAGAGCCTTCCCACCAATTTTGGGGTCAAGGTCATTCAAGGTCATTGACCTGTAAGGTCACAATATAATATACTATTTATAACGTACACTTTGACTAACACTATAGCCACTGTTTGGCGGGAAATGAGGATTGCCCTTTGCAAATGGCCTTTGAACTTGCCCTTTGACCTTGACCTTGGTATTGGGGTACCTTATCGATGACGTCATAGCATAACGTACGTCGCACCGGGTAACGTCATTTGACCGAAAGCACTGTGATCAATGACCTTGAAAGTGCAGATATGACCTTGACCTGTAACCTTTGACCTTGACCTTGACCTTCATGTGAGGTGACCTTGACATATAATCCCGGTTATATGGTGTTATGACTGCACCACTCGGTCTCCAATGCAAGCTAACTGGTCCGACCGTGCGATTACGGCGATCTCAAAATGCAGGTCTGACTTTAAAAGCCTATAAGTCAAAACAATTTCAACCGATTTTCAAACAATTTTCACCAAGCGACGCGCTATTAAATTCTGTTTAACGTGGCAAAGTATCGTGTTTCGGCTAGGAGCAGTTCTCCGGCCACTTCGGAAAAACAGGTGGGGTGGCCTCTGAGCCCCCCTCCAGTGCGCGTGTTAAGATGTTGAAGAATAATGACAAAGATTAGTGGAGATAGATATACGTATCCATACGAAAATGGTAAGTTTAATTGTTCTTATATATAGGATCCTTTACCTGTCCTTTGTTTTATTTTGATACACGAAAATCTGAGACGTTAACAGGCACACGCGGCTTTACACGTTTTGCAATAACATTTATCAACACTTTTCCAGCTTTGTGCTTCTGAATAATGACCGAAAATGGATAACTTGTTTTTTTGTAATATGATGGGTCATGTCATATAAATTTTTGATATCCGCTGATATTTGCACATACAGTAAAGTAATAACTGATGGTAAAATATGTTTCTTCTCACTCTTTTAATTCGATTTCTCATCTTTAACGTAAATTGGCACTTGAACTTCAGGCGTTTTCGTGTATACTAAATGGCGAATGAACATTGATGATGCCATTGATTGATTATTGTAAATGAGTGATGATTGTAAATGATATTGAAGTTTATTTTTCTGATATTTCATTCTATTCTATATTTTATTCTATTCTTTTTCTTTGAGGCATCTATCTGCTGCTTCGTATCCTTGCACGAAAATTCTGGGTATACAGAGGCTTACACAGTGATGGTCATATCCGAGTAAATTATTATATTTTCAGAAGTCATCATTTGTTTATTTAAAGCTTATTTGTGTTTATATTTGTTTATTAGATATTTACAACATTATAGGGCAAAGAAAATGAAAGTATGTTGATGATAGGGTTAGAGGTGAATAATGGTTGGGGAAATTTAATTTACTTTCTACTCAGCTCGGGTCTTTATATACACCTCACGATTCGTAACTCCCTCTATATTTATGATTAATTACCGCAACGGTGGCTGGTATGGTGTCTACTGTTAGTTTTTTAAACCACAAAGATCACATCGAGGCTTCGGACCATCACCCCGTTGAGCTAAATGTAAAATAATCAATGAGCTAAAGTAAATAAGAATAATAATAGGAGTATACAATACCAGTAAGGGTATGTGAAAGAGCGAGTAACCAATCAATGGATTGGGTTGCTCTCGCTAATGTCGATTGTTTTTTTAAGCAAATAGTGAATAACATCAGTATAGATAACCGGGAACTGGAATCTTACAATGGGTGACAGCCTAAGATTAAACATAGTGGACGTTAAGAAAGATGAAAATATTCGGAAGTCGGTATACTTGCTTGTATATAGAAGTGACAACTATCATGTTGGTATTAATTATGAGTAGAGTTGAACAGAAGAAGCGCTCGTGAGATGAAGATGAGCGAGCCCGCGGGGCGACTGATAAGATTAGGAGATTGAAATTGGGGCAGAAATTGTGGACCAATCTTGGCGGCCCGCTAAAAACTCGATAACTAATTATAGTATTGCCGTAAATTTATGGTTCCCTTCCCTACAGTAACGGGACACTTAACGTATTCTAGGGATTGCTACCTGGGACTTCCTTAGAGGTGATAACTTTGGCGTCATATATCGGAAGGTGGAGGAAATCTGTCTAGAATAGGGGATCCAATCGCATAAAAGGGGCTGGTAAGGATGCGCGAGTGAATGGGTCATTATTCATACATCATCATCGGCTGTAAGGGGTATAAGCGATTCCTAGTTTAAGGTCCGATAGACACCTGTATTGGAGGTGAAGACGTATGAGTCATCATTTTATTCCCAAGATACCGCAGTGCCGATTTTTTTTGCAGAGTATCCAGGGCTCCGCATTATCGAGTTCCGGCGAGTTGTTCAAAGATTGGTCCCGTTCAAAAATCTGGGCCCTCAAGTGTAGATGACCCTTCCATCTAGCTTGGGACGGGGAATGAAAAGGGGTATAGGTGACGATATCCTTGACATGTCAATCCCTGGTGCGTTAGGGAGGGCGCAAGATACAGAGCAGAAGATAAGAGTAGATGCCCCCTTCCCAGGGGTTCGGCTCAACCGGAGGGAGTTATTGATGATGACGATACGATGATGGTGATGATGAATGATAAGTAGGTGATGAAGGATGACTATATTACACCACACTTCCATTTTGGCTTGCAGAACGTAACTGGTGTGTACGACTCCCCCGGGATTTACCATGGGCGCAAATTTTATTATTGTTGCCACGGGCAGATTTTGAAGAAGATGATGAAGATGATGAAGAAGTGGATGATGCCGGGGGATGACGATCTCGGTCCGAAGACCTAGGAGCGGGGACGATCCCCTAGGGAAGGGATTAGCGTCAGAAAGGGGACATATAGTTCATCTTAGAATAAACTATATGTTGGCGCTAATAACCAGGTAGAAGTATTATGTCGTAGCAGAAGTCCGCAGTAACAAGAGAGTGATAGAGGAGGTTGTCTGGATGCAGATATAGTCAACCCTGTCAGGATAGGCCCTGATAGTATCGGGATTAGCCCGATTTCCTCCCAGGATCATGAGGGGAGGCAATTGGGTAGCGGCGCGGCTACCCAGTTCCGGCAGGTTGGCGACCCTGTCGGCTGCCAGGATTAGCCTGACGAATCCCTTGGAAGCAGATGCGGCCTGGGACGCCCCCGCCCTGTATGTTAAAGCCTGAAAATTGGGAGCGGTCGGTACACCATGGTGCCGATCTGGGGAATGGCTGGCCCAGCCATCACCATCGCTGTTGGCTCAATGTTTTTCGGACTTTTATTATTTTTATTTATTAAGTTTGTGCCACGCACGATAGGGTAGAAATGATAGTCAAAGACGAGCAAGTATACCGGGCAGACATGTGTTCATTGCGATAATGGGGATGTATTGAGGATTGACAGGAGGAGACTTAGATATTTTATTGCCAGGTTCAACAGAACACTTGAGTTTAGACGGCTTTTATGAATTAATTGATGGAACTAGACTTTGAGGGTTTCATTAGAGGTATTGATTG
Source organism: Lepas anatifera (assembly GCA_034440635.1). Classification (NCBI taxonomy): domain Eukaryota; kingdom Metazoa; phylum Arthropoda; class Thecostraca; family Lepadidae; genus Lepas; species Lepas anatifera. The sequence continues at coordinate 125,860 of JAOTON010001596.1, read as the reverse complement.
GAACTGCACTTTGAGGTAGTGATACGAACTTTTTTTTTTAATTTTTAAAAGAATTTAAATAACCCCACGTCGCTTCAACGTACCATCGCCTCGGTACCAAACCCACCCTACCCCACCCCACCCCCCCGATCCCTACTCTCCCACAATGTGCAATCACGTTGATTCCATACACTTCACAGATCACTTCACATCACGACAACCTCCTTCACCACATGCAGCTCGCCGAAGTGGGTCCAGATTATACGAACTAAATACAAAGCTCAAAATGTTCATTGATAAATGGTAGCCACCTCTCGTTAAACCTGTCAATTCTTCTGTCCTTCTTTGCAATGCACCGTTCCATTTGAAATGTTTTTTCCAGAAATTTTGAGAAAACTCCCATCTTTATTTCTTCATCCTTAAACCTCTGATTCACAATGAACTGTTTTGCAGCCAAAACTATTAAATTGACAACATTCAATGTTCCTAATGATCCAAAGAGAATGTTTGTAACGTTGCCTAAGATCTGTTTTGTTGTGGCAAGCTTTGAGTTAATTTTTCTAACTAGATCATCCCAAAATCCTCTAACCTCTCCACACTCTACGAAGAAATGCTCAATTGTCTCTACGCTACCGCACCTATCACAGAATGGATCATCTATCACTTTTCGTAAACACAAGAATCTTCGAGTTGGAAAAAACCTATGAACTATCCTATATTGTAAATTTTGAAGCTTTGTTGATTTCGTGATGTTAAATGGAAGTAAGTATACCTTACACCAGTCTTCTCCGTATTCAACTCCTTCATTTATCCATTTTATTTGCGCTCTGGGGGTTATCTCCTTTAGAAATTTGTTTGAAAAATATTTCACTTTAATCCACTGAACCGGGACAACTTTTCCTTTCACTTCTATGTCCCGGCCAAGCACCTTCTCCTCAACGGTTAGTGTTTCACTGCCAACGGCAAGCCGTCTCCATATCGCAGGAATGGCCCGGCACCAGCCCATATAAACAAGAGGATCCAATCGTGTCAAGTTGTTGCTTTCCTTAAACGAATTATAATCTAAGATTCGTCCCTGATGATTAAGGAATGCATCAAGGAACAATATACTGTTTTCGTACAATGCAGCATTGAAAATAATTTTCCCTTCCACCCGAATAGCTTCATTATTCCACACTATTTGTTTACGCACTTCCTTTCCACAGTAGTGATACGAACTTAACGCCGAATAAAAAATGGAGGTTAGTTGCAAGTCAACCAGTAACAAGGAAGGGGAACATGTAGAGAGCCGCAATAATAAAAAGGGAGATGTAGACGGTCAGAGGTACCACTCCTATGTGGATTAGTTGGGAGGGAGCACCACAGATTCTAAAATTAAAAATTTTGATACTTCGAAACTAATTGAATCAAATGAATCAAACTGGAAACGACAACAACAATGAATATATTTACAATACAACATCACGGAAAAATAGAATATAGGTTAGCAATAGCCCATTTTGGCCACCACTCGGATTTATATTTTTTACACTTAACTTACCCTTTTAATGCATGTCCGGCTCGTTATTTCGTGTGCTGTCATGCTCATTGCAATGTTTGTTGGTTCTCTGTGTGTGCAATCCAGTGCCTGTCCATGCTACCCATCTCCCGAAATATTTGCGACAAATGGGGAGGTGTTCTTTCGGAACTTTATTAACTTCAAACATATGTTATATTACAATAAAAATTTAGTAAAAATACTTCCATCGGCTCTTCCACCGACCCCTACGTCACAAAATGGCGCCCAAACAGGGAGCCTGGGAGTATGGGCAGTACTGGAGGAACCTCACAACGAAATGCCTGGGCCGCCGAACCTCTGGCGGTAACCGTGTGCTGTTTGCAGAGACAATGGAGTGATCGTGATCCACGAGAACTCCGAGTTTGGCGGTACCCAGAATCTAGATGATTTGTTCAGAGAATGGAATGTAGTTTCGCTTGCAAAATTGTGACATGTTTAAAGTTGTAATGGTGATGCTTAAGGGGTACGCTGCAGAGTATGTTGATCATGTGTAGGCGGATGGTTAAATTATGAACAGGAAGACGTTCCAGGTGGTGCTCCAAGATCATGATGGAGGTTCGGGCTGGAGCAGATGTTCCTGTGTCTTCTGGGGACGGGCCCCAAGAAGGGCGGACAGTTCAGAAGTTGGCGCAAGTTATCCGTGGCTTACCACTGAAGGTGGCAAAAATGGAAGAGCGAGCTGCTGGGTTCGTCCAGGTACCAATGTGACGAGCGCAGACGGTGCGGCGGCTGGATCTGGCGGCTGGTTCTCGTGGCTGGTTCTGCAGACGGAGGTGACGTGACGAACAGAAGTTTGACCTCAGCGGAGATGTCGTCGAAACGGGATCAACAAAGGAAGAGGAGGAACGAGGAGTCAATGTCCTGTCGCAGAATGAAGAGTGTGCGGAGGAAGAGAGAGGAGTGTGCCCACGCGAGCAGGGAGAGGAGAGAAGAGACGCGAGATGGACCAACGAGCGACGGGCCCCCGCCCCTAGGTTGGCAAGTCAAGACGGGGGCAGAGAAGAGTGAGGAGAGGATAAGGGACAGAGAGAAGGACGAAGAAAGCTCACAGCCTGAAGCTTCATCACGCAAGCGCGAAGATAAGGAGGAGGAAGCGTGGAGATGTGATGCTGTGCTGCCATTCAGAGAATGCGGAGAAGAAGGAGGAGAAAAGCATACTCCTGAGAACTCAAAATGGTGTGAAGAATCGCATGATGCAGGGGAGGACGAAAGTTCCGGGATGTTGTTCCAACGCCAGCAAAACGACCCAGATTGTCAAACAATTAGATCCGCAATAGCAAGAGAGGGGGATATGCCCATATGGGCGCAAGACCATACATTCCATGTGCGATCGGATGGAGTACTTGAAGAAATATCAACGGGGATGAGAGGAGCAACGGAGAGGAGAGTAGTGCTCCCTCAGAGCCTGGTCCCACAGGCAGTTCGGTACTCTCATGCTGGTCACCTAAAAGCAAAAAAGATACTTAACTCATTGAGGCGGAAGTACTTCTTCAGGAAAATGTACACTCAAACCTATGAACACGTCAAGGGATGTTGGGCGCAATGCCAGATCCACTGGGTGCCTGGCATACCGTGGGGGTGGATGTGTTGGGCCCCCTGCCGACGTCCAGTACGGGGAACAAGTACATCATCTTCGTCACAGACTACCTCACGAAGTATGTATTGGCGATACCCACGAAGGACCAGACGGCGGAAACGACGGCCAGGGTCCTCATTGTGAAGTTCTTAGAATACGGCCTTCCAGCCCGAATCTTGAGCGACAACGGCAGTAACTTCCGGTCCCGCCTAGTCAGGGAACTGTGCAGGCTACTGAAGATATCTCAAATCTTTAGCTCACCCTATCATCCGCAGTTCAACGGCCTGTGCGAGAGATTTAACCGGACACTCGCTTCAATGCTCCGAGCCTTCGTTAGTAGCCATCAACGTGACTGGGACCAGTATCTGCCGTATGTTATGCATGCATATCGAGCAGCCGTCCAGGAATCAACAGGTGAAACACCCTTTTACCTCATGTTCGCGCGCCCATGTAGAGCTCCACTAGACGTTATGCTCGAAGAGAGCGAAACGCGTGATGGAAGCCTGGCCAGGGTCGAGGGAGAGCATCGGCCGAGGCATATCCAGAAGCTCAACGAGGCCTTTGAAGTTGTCCAGCGGAACCTCATGCGAGCCCGCGCCCGCCAGAAGAGGTGGAACGACAACAAGGCCAAGGACCACCCCTTCGAGGTGGGAGACGAAGTCCTTCTCCTGGATGAAAGGGTCCCAGAGGGACAAACACGCAAACTCAAGAGACCGTGGCGGCCGGGATACCGCATCATGAAGAGGTTGGGCCCCTCAGTTTCTTGGTGGAGCATCCGAATGGAAGGGGGCGCAGGCTGCGTGTCCACGTGAACAGGCTTAAGAAGCAACAGCCCGAGTTTGTGTGGCCCCAAGAGTGGAACATGTGGCCATCTCCATCTATAACGCAAGAGACCGTTATAGGCACGCTAGATGAGTATCTGGAGACCGAACGTCGTCGACACTCGCAAAGGCGTCCACCCCCAGTACTAAGGCCATGGGAACGGGACGACCTCGCGGACGATGAAGCCCCAGGGACCTGTCCGGAACAAGTGTGTCTTAGCAGCAATCAGCGCGGGGAGAAGCCGAGGCAAGAAGTGCGCCGCACGGAGGGATGCACCAGGGTCACGGAGTTGAAGGACTTCGGAGGTCCGAACGAATCAGGCAGCGCCCATCAGTGTCATACGCCGAGAATCGACGTCGAAAACTCTGAAATGCTGGTGGTAGTCAGGGAAATCGAAGGACGAACCGATGGAGGTACAAAAGGGAGATGCAAAATCAGCGGGAGGGACCAAAAAACGAACCTTGTTCCTAGATATCGTAAGATTGAAAGAATAATAGACGAACCTCCTGTGACAGGTCAGGCTGAAGATGTCACGGATATGGCTATGTGGAATCATAGTCCTACTTACGTACGAATATACAAAATACGAACGCATACTTCGGGGGGTCAAGCTTTAACAAAGAACGCTGAATCTACGGGATTGTTGTTCAGATCCCGGGGAAGGCTGGTGCTCGCAACAGGGAAATGGACGCTAGTGGTGCAGATTGACACCTCTCATCTTCAAGACACGGCAAAAACGCTCAATAACCGACTAAACGACATATCGATGACGCTGGGAATGGGAATAGCCATGCACGAAGGACCCGGAGGCAATAATACTGAGGTCTCAGAAACCAGATCAAAGGCCTTCTTCGGAATGTTAAGTAAAAATTGGATACAGGAAGACACCATAATAAGATCAGAGATCCGTGGGTCGGTGGACGGAATAGCTGGAGTTTTACAAGAAATCGGACGCGAAATGAGCACCAGAAGTATTCTGCCATTTATCGGGCGAGGACTGCACGCGCTCTTCGGAACAGCGACGGATGACGACACACGGCGCCTTCGCAAAGGGCTAAAGGTGTAGAAGCTGCTGTGGGAACGCTGAAATACATCGAAGAGCTGCAAGCGTCCGTGGTAGGTGCGATAAAGAAGGAGCAGCGAAAAGATCACGAGCAGACAGTGGCGTAGCCAGGATTCGGCCAAGGGGGTCCGACTACCGTCGGGGGCCCCCAGGCCGGGGGTACCCTTAGTAGTCGGGGCCCATCTCCTATATGTGTCTTATAATATTTTGGCATTATAACGTTTACACGACGGAAATTTTTATATCCTTCTTTAAGTGTTTGTTAATATTTTGTTTATAGTTTGATTTTTCTCGATCCGACCAAGTGTTGGTAAATTTAGGTCACCAAATATTAAGGCTGACCCATAGCTATATGACAGCGTGGCTATAATAACAGTTTTTTTGGCACATTTCGGGAAATCAAATGTTGCTGCGTGCATGATGTTAAACCTGACTTTACCTCAATTCACGCTGGTAATCAGGTATGAAGTTATTGAAGGTCAGTCGTTTTGAGTACGAAGAAAATGGTCTTCTACGGAAAATGATTACAAATTTTTTCCGGGTGTCGAATTCATGAACTCTTTAATCAGAAAGTTTCCAAAGAAATGGAAAAAATGAATAAAAATACAAGGGATATGGTGGATGGTGGTGTGTTCCGGACGTCATATAACGCCTATTCCGCGGAAAGATCCTGATGAATTCACCACAGTTACTTTCTTACCCTTGCTATGTTGTAAATGAGCAAATTACCAAAACAATAGGCGCCTGAGATAACTTTTGCCTTGAATTACTCTGTCATTGTTATTTTAACCCTCGCCCCACCGGGGGCCATCGATGGCCCCCCTAAGGTTTTTCCGGGATAGCAGAAAAACGACGAGGCGCAGCACCGCGGTTGAGGGCTCTACCTCTCACTGCATCATTTTCCCATCATCCCTGAAATTTTTACCCCGGGTCACCCAAGGTCAGGTCACCAGACGAGGTCAACCAAGGTCACCTCACTTCACCTTTAGAGCTCTGTAAGAGCTACATTTCAAAGTCGATCGATTTGAAACTTCCTACACTTCATGACCCCTCCAGGGTCTACAAGGTGTATATCCGGGATTTTTAGATTTCGTGCCCTGAGGTCAGGTCACGAGGCGACCTCTCCCATTGGAAAAGCATGGGGAAAAGCTATTTCATGATATAAAAGCCACAAAAATGATTGCAAATACTCAGACTGCTCAGAACAACGTTTTTGGACACCCTTTCACGGATCCCAGGGGTCATATTTGCCCTTTGACTTTTCCAAGGTCATCCAAGGTCACCGGAGGTCAAAAACAGTATTTTGACAATAACTTTTGACCTAATTGAGCTAGAGCAGTGAAACAAACACCATCGTGTTTGTCTTGTCACTGGCTTTCATTTGATATACGGCAAGGTCACTTTTTGGCCTTTCGTGACCTCAGGTCATATTAGGTCACGAGGTGACCTCTGGCGGTCAAACCACTGGCGGGAGGTCTTTACGTTCCACATAGCGGAAAAAGTACTGGCAATTTGCTATCAAATGTACTTTACCAGGCCTCAATAGCTCTAATGACATAAGAGTTATGCCTAGTTTGCTTAATCATTGCATATTTGAGTGAAAATAGCCGATCTTGACCTAATTTGACCTCTGGAGGTCAAACCATTGACCTGAGCACTAAAACATGCGAAGTAATTTCTTACTGAATTCACGCGAGCTTTCTATTGCACTTTGCAGATTTGCGCTAACGCCCATATTTTCGGAGTTAGAGGGGGGCCATCGATGGCCCCCCCGGTGGGGCGAAGGTGGCGCCGGACCCCCGGTGGGGCGCGGGTTAAACCTTTCATACCTATTTTTCTTTTTAGGAATATGGTCATCAATGTGTGGCATTTTCCTTGTTTGTCTGGTTTCCTACGAAAATATTTGAAAGTTGTTTATTTCAGAATATTTAGGACGGTAGTTATTGGGAGTAAGTTAACCGCGCCCACCGGGGGCCGGCGCCACCTTCGCCCCACCGGGGGCCATCGATGGCCCCCCCAACTCCGAAAATATGGGCGTTAGCGCAAACTGCAAAGTGCAATAGAAAGCTCGCGTGAATTCAGTAAGAAATTACTTCGCATGTTTTAGTGCTCAGGTCAATGGTTTGACCTCCAGAGGCAAATTAGGTCAAGATCGGCTATTTTCACTCAAATATGCAATGATTAAGCCAACTGGCATAACTCTTATGTCATTAGAGCTATTGAGGCCTGAAAGTACATTTGATAGCAAATTGCCGTACTTTTCCGCTATGTGGAACGCAAAGACCTCCCGCCAGTGGTTTGACCGCCAGAGGTCACCTCGTGACCTAATATAACCTGAGGTCACGAAAGGTCAAAAGTGACCTGCCGTATATCAAATGAAAGCCAGTGACAAGACAAACACGATGGTGTTGTTTCACCGCTCTAGCTCAATAGGCAAAAGTTATTGTCAAAATACTGTTTTTGACCTCTGGTGACCTTGCATGACCTTGGAAAGTCAAAGGCAAAACGACCCCTGGGATCCGTGAAAGGGTGTCCAAAAACGCTGTTCTGAGCAGTCTGAGTATTTGCAATCATTTTGTGGCTTTATATCATGAAATAGCTTTCCCCATGCTTTCAATGGGAGAGGTCGCCTCGTGACCTGACCTCAGGCACGAAATCAAAAATCCCGGATATACACCTTGCAGATCCTGGAGGGGTCATGAAGGTAGGAAGTTTCAAATCGATCGACTTTGAAATGTAGCTCTTACAGAGCTCTAAAGGTGAAGTGAGGTGACCTTGGTTGACCTCGTCTGGTGACCTGACCTGGTACCCGGTAAAAATTTTTAGGATGATGGAAAATGATGCGTGAGAGGTAGAGCCCTCAACCGCGGTGCTGCGCCTCGTCGTTTTCTGCTATCCCGGAAAAACCTTAGGGGCCATCGATGGCCCCCGGTGGGGCGAGGGTTAATAGATTGAAAAAGAGCTGAAGTTCCAAATTCCCTGTTCGATTTGCTATTATGGATGCTAAAATTAAATTAATTTTTGCCTTTCCTTCAATAATGGTGCCTGATCGACATGTTTCAGTTTGTCTTTTTGATACACAATGGGAAAAGATAAATTTTTCCAAGGCATATGATTTTCGAAAATCTTCTTTAAGCCTAGAATCTCAAGCGATATCTCTGGATTGTATTCTAAAATCTAAAAGAAATGGAAAGGAAAACGGACGCTCAATAAAAAGGATATATGAGTCTGCCCAAGATGCTATATAAAACCTATCCCATGGACGGTCTTCTGATGAAACCGCTCACTTACTCCTCCCTAGCCATTGGTTAGAGATCCCGGGGATTTGGGGAGGTGAGTACTTCCTTGGACTTTAGGTCTCTGGTAGGCTTTGTACAGAGCTTGTATTGCTATGCCAGTGTTAAGCCATCCAGGACCATCGCACACCGCCCCCTCCCTGACCCCTGGGTCGAGCAGAGATCTCAAGGGGCCTAGCACTTGACACGGCGCCGAAACCAGTATCTGGGACCCCCGAAAACAACACTTTTCCCGCAAATCGGTACTTACGTCCCCCAAAACCAGCATTTGGGGGTACCATGAGACTACTTACTGGGATTCTCTGGAACTTACTCTCGTGGGGCCCTGAGGATAACTTTGAGGGGAGGGGGAGGAAGGAGAGGGGTGCTCGCTGAGACTAACTTTTGGGGACACCTGAGGGCAGCTTCAGGGGACCTCTGAGACTAACTCCTGGACACCTCGTGAGACTAATTGTCGGATCTCTGAGATTAGCTCTCCGGCCCTCCTTACACTAGAACTGAAAGGTCCTCTGAAATAGCTCGGGCTTCCGAGATCATTCTTGGCGGACCTGAGACTAGCTCTGGGGCCGCCTAAGACAAACACTTGGCGCTACTCACAAGGTTAATTTTCGGCCCCTCTCCCGATTATATCTCAGGAGTCTCTGATACTGATTCACGGCGCCTCTTGACCAAAATTGTGGACTCCTGAGAATCTCTCGGGGTTCCCTAGATTAGTTATCGGCAGCACCTCTGGGCCTAATTATCGGGCCCTCCAGATTTGCTCTGGGGGAGGGGGCTAAGACTGACTCTCGGGGCCATCCAGATTAGCTCTTGGGGGTCCCCTGAGGCTATCTCTGGGGTGGGGCGGGGGGCTAGGAATGACTTCCGACAGCCCTCTGAGACTAACCCTGGGGCGCCCCCTGAGACTAACACTCGTGGAGGGAGGCGTGGAAGCACCCCTGAGACTGAGTATTTGGCACGGCACTCCTGAGACTGCCTCTCGGAAGCCCAGATTAGCCCTCAAAGGCCTAAGGCTAACTCGGGGCCGTGAGACCAAAGTTCGGGAACACCTCTGGGAATTACTCTCAAAGCCCCAAAATTAGCTCTTGGACGAACCGGAGACTAGCTCCTGGGAGCACTCTGAGACTAACTTTTAGGTGCTCCCTGAGATTAACTGTCGGGGCCTCTTATGCAACAACTAGGGGGGCACAGCCTCAGGCTAAATCTCGAGGGTTCCCAAGATTACCCATCGGGGGACTCCTGAGATCAGCACTCTGCGGATCAAATGAGACTAACTCTCGGACCCCCAGATTAACTCTCGGGGCCACCTAAAAGTAAATATTGACTCCTGAGAGAGACGCCCGTAAGACTATGGCACCGAATATCGGGGATCCTCTAAGACTGAGTCTCGGGGTCCCCTTGACGGACTCTTGGGGTCATCTGAGACTGACTCTCATGGAGCCCCCTGAAATAGACTGTCGCGGGGCCCTGAGAACCACTTTCTGGGGGACCCTGGGACGAGCTCGGCCCCCTGAGACCGGCTCTCGGGGCCACTGAGACCGACTTTCGGGATCCCCTGAGACTAACTCTCAGGCACCCCCTGAAATCCACTTTTGGGGTCTTGAGACTGACCCTCAGGGCGGGCCCCTGAGGCCGACTCGGGACGCCCTGAGAACGAATCTTCAGGGGCTTCTGAAACTGATTCTGGGGGCCCCGTGATCAGAGAATGCTTTGCAGTGGTTCATATTGGCCCAAAGGGGGTCCTCGGACCCCTAGAACCCCTAGGCTACGCCACTGCAACCACACATTCGGAGACCATCGCCACTACATCCGCCGAGATCAGCACTTGGAGGCCCCTGAAACCATTGCTTCCCCCCTCGATACCAATATTCCGGAGCTCCTGGGTACTGATGCGCGGGGCTCCTAAGATCAAGCTCGGGGTTCCACTTAGATCAGGTTCGGGGGCACCCTTAGGCCCATGCTTGCGCTTTTCTCAGGAGTAACTCGACACCGGTGTTCGGGGCCCCCCAGATCAACATTCGGAGCCCCCCACCCCCACCGAGACTAATGCTCGGTACTCTGGAGCCCCTAGATACCAATGCTCGGGGACCCTGAATCCATGCCTGGGCCCCTGAGACCAAACTCTGGGTCCCATGGGGCCAATCCTCGTGCCTCGCTCATAAGTCCCCTCGATATCGATAGTCGGGGGTACCCCGAGATCAATATTGCCCCCCCCTCCCACTTCCCGAGATCAATGTTCGCTGCTCCGGAGCCATCGATACCAAAACTTGGGGGATCCCTGAGCCCAGCTCTGGAGCCCCCTAAGACCAAGATCGAAAGGCCCGTGAGACCAAGCCCGGGGCCCCTGAGACCAAGCTCGGAAGGCCCGTGAGACCAAGCTCAGGCCTCCTGAGACCAAGCTCGGGCCCCCTGATGCAAAGCTTGGGGCCCCCTGAGACCAAGCTCAGGGCCCCTGAGACCAAGCTTGGGGGACCTGAGACCAAGCTCGAGGAGCCCCTTGAGGCCGAGCTCGGGGGCCTGAGACCAAACTCGGGGGGCCTGAGACCAAGCTCGAGGGTCCCCTGCTACCAAGCTGGGAGGGCCACGTGACACCAAGCTCGGGGCCCCCTGAGACCAAGATCGAAAGGCCCGTGAGACTAAAGCTTGGGGTGGGGGCCCTGAGAACAAGCTCGGGGGCCCTTGAGACCGAGCTCAGGGGGCCCCTGAGATCAATGTTCGGTACTCTGGAGCCCTCAATACCGATGATCGGGGCCCTCTGAAACCAAGCTCGGAAGGTCCGTGAGACCAAGCTCGGGGGCCCCTGTGACCAAACTCGAAGGGCCCCCTGAGACCAAGATAGAAAGGCCCCTGAGACTAAGCTCGGGGGTCCCTGAGACCAAGCTAGGGGGCCCGCCTGAGACCAAGATCGAAAGGTCCATGAGACCAAGCTCGGGAGCCCCTGAGACCAAGTTCGGGGGTCCCCTGAGACCAAGCTCGGGGGCCCCTGAGACCGAGTTCGGAGGCCCCCTGAGACCAAACTCGGAGGGCCCCCTGAGACCAAGATAGAAAGACCCGTGAGACTAAAGCTCAGGGCCCCTGAGACCGAGCTCAGGGCCCCCGAGATCAATGTCTGGTTCCCTAGTGTCTCGATACCGATGATCAGCGGCCCCCTGAGACCAAGTTCGGGGGTCCCCTGAGACCAACCTGGGGGGCCCTGAGACCGAGCTCGGGGGCCCCCTGAGACAAAGCCCGGGGGACCCCTGAGACCAAGCTCGGGGGCCTCTGAGACCAAGATAGAAAGGCCCGTGAGATTAAGCTCGGGGTCCCTGAGACCGAGCTCAGGGGCCCCCGAGATCCATGTTTGGTACTCCGGAGCCCTCGATACCGATGATCGGGGGCCCCTGAGACCAGGCTCGGAAAGCCCGTGAGACCAAGCTCGGGGGCCCCTGTGACCAAGCTTGGGGGCCCCTGAGCCCAAGTTCGGAGGTCCCTTGAGACCAAGCTCGGGGGCCCCTGAGACCACCAAGCTTGGGACCTCCTGCGACCGAGCTCGGGGGCCTCCTAAGACCAAGCTCAGGAGGCCCGTGATACCAATCTCGGAGGGCCTCCTGAGACCAAGCTCTGGGGGCCCCTGAGACCAAGTTCGGAGGTCCCTTGAGACCAAGCTCGCGGGGCCCCCTGAGACCAAGCTCGGGGGGCCCCTGAGACCAAGTTCGGAGGTCCCTTGAGACCAAGCTTGGGCGTTCCCTGAGACCAAGCTCGGGGGCCCCTGAGACCGAGCTCAGGGGCCCCCTGAAACCGAGCTCGGGGGCCCCTGAGACCAAGAGCAGGGGGTCTCGTAAGACCAAGCTTGGGGGCCCCCTGAGACCAACCTCGGAGGTCCCTTGAGACCAACCTCGGGGGGCCTGAGATCGAGCTCGGAGGGCCCCCTGAGACCAATGCTCGTGTTTTCCAGTTCATAAGGTCAGCCCAGGGGGGGGGTCCGCGGACCCCAGGGACCCCCCTTGGCTACGCCTCTGCGAGCAGATAGATCGGTTAATACTACGTGCAAACGAATTGGCGCACCTCGTTGGAGACAACCAAGCTTGGGAAAAATCAGCAATGCTGCAACTTCAGAGAGAAGGGAATGTAATGCGCACGGTTGCTGCAGCTATCCGTACAGCTTCGGTAGCGGTCCAGCTATTTCACCATGAAGCGGATAGCCTTCTACGTCAGGTGGAACAAATCCAACACGGTGAGTTGACCCCCGATACACTACCTCCAGATGAACTGCAGAAGGCCTTGCAAAATCTCCGAGTAAATTTGCCGAAAGCGTGGGCGCTGGCGATCCCGAGCACAGCCACCACGAACGAATTGTACCGTTCTTTGACGACGACTGCTTTACCGCTACGAAATGGTTGGGAAGTGCGCATACCGGTGCCATTGAAGACGATGGTCTTGGATCCCTTCTTGGTTTATCAAGTGACGCCGCTGCCCCTCTGGTTGAAAAAACAATCTGTCGCCGTCATGACAGAAGCTGAAACTTCAACGTTGATCATCTCCCCAGACAGGGAACTACATGCCGAAGTAGATAGCATGCCACTGATGTCATTTGCAAAATTTTCGGACACCTATGTTTGTACTGTTGTATCTGTTGTATCTGTTGTATCTGTATTAAATCACCAACAGGTCTTTAAAAACCCAATAACAGGTGAAGTCAGAAGAACTAAAAACACATGGAGGCCTAACTACAACATAAATACTCACATCACACCAGTACTGGCTCGGCTGCCGCAAACACAGCTATATTTTTCTTCAGTACCCCGAGCGGATCACAGAATATATCACTGAGGGTTGACACGTTTAAAAAGCTGTTCACCAGACGAGGTAAGCGATTAAAAGCTCCGGAAGCAACAGTGTTCACTCTAGCCGGCGGTACACTAAACAAAGTAGAACGTGAAATCCTAGTGGTTCTGACCGGCACATGTACCGTAAAACCTTGTAAAATATGTGATGATGAGATGAGGCCTCTAAAAACTTTACATAAAAACAAGATATCACTTTGGTGGCGCCTAGCCTGAAGGGATTGCACATCGTACAAACTAAGGAGGAACTTGTAGTCCAGGACAGCACTGGCAGGCTCAGTATGGTTGGCTAGCCACATGAGGAATTTATGCTGAACCCTCTCCACGCGAATGAGATGACATTTTGCTGCTCCGCCCCAAATGACGGAGCAGTATTCAAGAATTGATCGAACATTTGCGTTGAATACGGACACGGTCGCACGCTTGTCCAGTTTGTATCTGGGGGAAGCTGACTGGAAGGTTCGAATGAGAAGGCCTAATGCCCTATTGGCTTTTAGTACTATGGAATTTATTTGCGCCTGAAAAGTGAGTACTAAAATGGACGTCGCTTTGAAGAAAGCTCAATGCGGGTGCGCCTTTCATGCGTTTCGGGGTGACCTCGGCCGAGTGCGCCAAGCATCCCCAAGACGAGTCGTCAAGCCGGAGCCTTCACTGGAAAAGTTCGCAGCCAACAAATGGATATACGTTTTTCCCAACGCCGAGACATTGACGGTGGTTTGCCCTCAGGGCGAAAATAAAATCAGCAAAAGCCATCGTCTACAAGGTGCTGGCATGATAACGCTCTCCCCAGAGTGTAGCGCGACGGGGACGACTTTCTTCATCCCGCCCCATCTTCAGGGTGGTACTTTGCAGCTTACGAAACCAGTAACGGATATCCCAACCTTCGACAATCTGACGGTCGCACTAGAATATCTGGTGTTGGATCACATCCAGCCGAACATGAGGAAGGAGACGCTGACGGATTTGGCAATGTTGGCAGAAGTACATACATACATACATACAAGTGTATTTCATCTTGTGTCAAAACAAACAACCATGGAACATCCTGATTGGCCAAAACACAATAGTACTAAATCGAAGGCGCCTTCGAGTTTGAGGACAGTTTCGAATCATAAGCGCCGCCAGGACCGTCAGCCCGACTTTAGGTGCGCATGCCGCCAACCCGTGGGACGCCGGCGCATCAGAGTGAAATCAGAAACTTAGTGCTTGTAGTTTTAACGGCTGGAGTCAAGATTGGAATCGCTGTGAAGCAGTGATAAACCTAAATGTTTCTTGAGTTACTGCATAGCCCTGCGTTTTGGATAACCCTTCCCCTTTCAAAAGTATGTCTAATTTTTGCATTGTTTAACAATAAAAATTAGAGTTGATTATTGCTGATATTCTGTTAACTAGGTTTGTTCTTGCATTTAAAAACAATGGACAGTGTAGAATGTAATGTTTAACGTCTTCGCAAAAATAACCACATTCGCATGACGGCGTCGACTTTTGAACCGAGTATTGGTGACTGTTTAGACGCGACATTCCTATTCTTAATTGGGTTAGTAATGTATTTTGAAGTTTTGGTCCATAGTTATAGTATTCTGGTGGTTTTGTAATACCAAAAGACTTGTAGCACCTTCTTAAATTCTTTTCGCGAGTTGGATGCCCTGATCTGCTCTGGGAGTAAGTTATATAATTTGGTTGTGCTCGGCAAAAACGAATGTTTAAAGTTAATAGTTCGAAAGTGCAGTTGATTCTTAGGTTTGCGTTACGAATGGGCCGATTTATAATGCTACTTCTAATGTTGGGCACTATGTTATTAATATAGGTTGGTGTGATAGTATGGCACAAGGTATGGAAAAATTCAAGTTTATGAATTTTACGCCGATCTTTAAGTGATGTCCAACCAAGGTCTGCTCTAAGCTTCTCGTACTACTCCCGGAAGTGCCCCAGTCACCAGTCTCGCAGCCTACATTGAAGTCGTTCAAGTCGTTCAGCGTCGTTGACTGTCAGAAGTCCGTCGAAATGATGTCACAGTAGTCAAAATGGGTCGGACATATATGTTGATAATCTGACTTAAGGTAGATCTAGTTAGGTGACTTGATATTGGGTAAAGCGGGCTGAGTGTCATATTGACTTTTTGATAATTTCGTTTGTATGTTCATGAAATCGAAGATCCTTAGAAAGATCATTCCTAAATGTTTGTGGCTATTTACAACTGGCACTGGCTGGGAGTCAAAACGAGTTTTGGAATTGCGGGCAGTTTTTTGTAGGAAAATGTCTGTTGTATTGTTTTGGAAGAATTAAATGTTATAAGCCAATCCGAACCATACTTTAGAACTTTATCAAGATCATTTTGAAGTGATACCTGCACATTTTGGACGTTATTTGTGTTGTGAGAAGCAAACAAACAAGTGTCATCGGCAAAAAATAAAATTTCGTTTTCTGTTTTAGTTGAGAGATCGTTAAGGTACAGAAGGCAAGCAAAGGACCAAGAACCGATCCTTGTGGACATCCTGCGTCCACTGGAAGTAAAAAGAGTGAGAATCTTCAATAATTACGCGTTGTTTTCTGTCAGTCAAGTATGAACGAAGCCAAGGTAGGATGTTGTCGAGTCCAAATTCATGTTTACATTTTTGTAGGAGTCCTTTGTGCCAGATTTTGTCGAAGTAGCGACTTATGTCCAAGTAGAGCAAGGTCTGGTCCTGTCCTTTGTCGAGGGATTCGTAAAGGGTGTGAGAGAGGTAGAAAAGTTGGAGCCGCGTTCCGTGTCCCGGTCGGTAGCCACTCTGTCTTTCCGTCAGCAATTCATGGTTTGTAATGAGAGTAAATTATCCGAAACATTATTTTCTCAAATATTTTTGAAATGCAGCTCAGGAGGCTAATTGGTCTGTAATTTGCAATATCGGCTGGGCTACCCTTCTTTTGAAGATTGCTTTTACATTAGCGACTTTCCATGATTTGGGGAACTGTCCACTTTCCAATGATTTATTAAATAGCTTAGACAAGGGCCCAGAAATTATAACTGCTGTAAGTTTTATAAGTTTCACGGGGATTTTGTCCGGTCCAGTCGATTTATTTATATTCAAGCTGTTAATGGTTGCCAATACTTCTTGTTCTGATATCATTGGTTTGTCTAGTTTTGGTACAGCTCTTGAGTGGCATGCTGGTATTTCACGATTATTTGCATCACCTAATGAGGACTGACCAGCAAAATATGAATTCAAAGCTTCGCATTTCTCTGTGTCTTCTAGAATCAGGCTCCCAGTAGTATTCAATAATGGTGGAATTGTGGATGTTTTGTTACGCCCAGTCATGTTTCGAATTATTGCGTGGTATTTATGCGGGTTTTGTTTTTGTTCCAAAAGCTGATTTGCCCCTCGTTGAATGTTTTGACATTTAAGTCTCCTAGTCATTGATGTCACTTTGTTTCTGCATAGCTTCCATCTTTCCCAGTCAGTTGAGTTGTCGGGAATGTTTTGGGCCTGACGTTGTCGCGCAATTTTGAAAAGCCTGTCACGTTTATGCATTAGTCGTCTAAGTTCAGGAGTAATCCAGTCGTTATCGTTATTCCGGTCTCTAATCTTTTTGTTGGTATCGCGGATTGTGCTGCGTCAAGAAGGGCTTTAGTGAAGAGATCTGTCGCTTCGCCGACGTCATTGTCAAGTAAGTTCTCCCAGTTCTGCGTCATTAATTGGTTAATTAGTCTCTGTGTGTCCAAGCGTGAATAGTCCCAAATAGTTTTGGGAGCCTTCCGAGGAGTATGGCTTTCTTTAGTTTTTGTCGCTACATAAATTGGGAAGTGGTCTAGTTGGGAGAAAGATGGTAACAGCCCGCTGTGAACAACAGCGTCCGGGTCAGAAATGAAGCAAAGATCGCGAATGTTTTGTGTGGATCCTTGTAAACGAGTTGGTTCACAAATTAGTTGAGAGAGACCAAGGATTCGGCAGTTGCGTGCAGATTTCCTCAAAATTTGAAATAGGAGAGTGGTTGAAGTGACTTTGGCGTAAGTATTTCCGGCATTGAAGTCCCCTATGATGATTATCGAAGAATTCTGGTATCCCTGAGCCATACTCACACTTTCCGAGAAGTTTTCAATAAACTCGTTTAAGCGACTAGCATGCAAGTTAGTGGCAAGTAGACACAGCATATCAATATTGATTTTGATGTAAATTTTACTTTAACCCAGATCCATTCTTCCTCGTTAACTTCAAGTTCAGGGACTCTCATGGCAGCTAAGGACCTGTGACAATATAGGGCTACCCTCCTCCGCTTCGGTTGCGATGCCGAACAAATGGCGCATAAAATTTGAGATACTATAAAGACTTGGGTGAATGTTTGAGTCAAGTTTTGTTTCAGTTAGAGCAATAATTTTTACGTTGTTAGTTGTGGCAAATTCTGTAGTTCGTCGCGTCTATTTTCACTTGTGATGCTATTGATATTTATATGAGCTATGCTGGTCTCTTCGTAAGAACAATTTGGACCTGGGTTAACCTCAACCCTCCTATGATGAGAATATTTTCGATGAGAAGACGGAGCTATGCTAAACGCAACGATCAAACAACTCGCACACGAGCTTCAATCAAAAACGTTAACACAGATGGGGGAGCAAGAGTCAAGGGAGTCTTGGAGCGTCAACGCGATTCACGGTTCTCTGACTCTCGGCAGTTTCACAACGATTGGGTTGGTCGCATTAGGCATCTGTTTCTGCTGGAAACGACGATGCCAGATCCAGGACACAGCCCGAGACCCCAAGGCTGTGCCGATAGCCGTCTCCTCGCATGACTAGCCGGACGACCTGGTAGCCGCTCCTTCCGCCCGAGTCCGGCGGATCGAAAATACTCTGCACGACTTGCAAGACGAGATCACCCCCTTGAAGAAGTTTTATTAGCAAGACGGAAGCGAAGACGGAGAAAAACAGCCCTGGCCCTGTCCCAGACCCTGACCAGCCTGGCGATCGTGATCCCGGAGGACGTCATGAGCTCAAGCTACATGGACTCGAACCAGACTCGAAATCGTGTAATGCTTAGGCTTCAATCTTGATTCATGAGGGCATGAATGAAAAGAAAGGTGATTTAAATGTGATGTGACACATTTTGACATTTGCGTGCAGTAGGCAACAAGTATGAAATGTTATAGGTTAGCTGGGTACCGTCAAATTTTAGTTTTTTTGGTAAGCTATGTCACACGCATAACATAGGCATAAGTCTGGTCGAGAATTGCAGGGAGCGGCCCACCCCTCTTTCTAGGCCTCCCGGATCAGGCCCCAGCATCCGTGGTACCTGTCCCGCTTCTATCAGCAGGCAGTGCTCAGCAGGCATCGTGGCGTCGTGTGTCACGAGGTGGACCGGGGCTACCATTTGAGAACGCAATGGCGGGTCGAAATTGATAAATGGGGAGAAAATTATGTCGAATTGAAAAATCATTAAATAAGTAATGGATTTCACCATTTTGGGGGATTGAGTAAAAACGGTTTCTTGCCCATATCCCCCCTGGGGAGGTATGACCATCGGGCCGATTTCCGGTGCGATCGGTCGACGGGCCCGCACCCTTCCCCTTGAGGGAGGGAGGGGGATGCATTCTCCACGGTCTGGGAGGCCAGGCACTCTGCAAACGGCTCGGGCACGGAGCGGGTGTCACCGCGGGCGCCGGCGGCGGAGGCAAGTGCTGGGGGCGGGGACCAACAAAGCAACGGAATGTGAGTACCCGGAATAACGAGCCGTTCAAAATTAGTAGTTCCCCTCCAAATTTTCGATCAGACTTTAGACGAAAGATTGATTTCTATGGAACTATGTGATTGAATCTGGCGTATGACGTGGAGTGAAACTAGACCTCGAAACATTTAATTTTGGTATTTGGCTATTACAGATATTACATAGGATTTTAAATGGGGAAAGTAACGGGGGGATAGGTGTGTCTGATCGGGGACGATGTGATGTTGGGTGACTGCGGATTTCCGAAAAATGTTGAAAAATGTAGCGGGCGCAAGAGCGAAGAACGTTTTATTGCGAGAGATCCAACCAAATCTGTGGTACATTTTTCGATACAGTGAGGTATGAGAATGCAGAGTCCAACCTATCATAAACTAACATGCTAATTGCTAACCAAGGTCGTAACGTAGATTTTAAGTTAGATTTTTATGTTATCGGAATCGCGATGCCACTGATCATATCAATTTTTTTGTTTCGATGAATGCCTAATATAGCCGCCGGAGCCGCCGCAAAGATAACCGTTACGGGCATGGTCGGTTTATTCGCCGTGACGTCATGTCGTTGCTGACGAACAAATAATGAACTGTTATACGAAAGAAAACAGAAGACACAAATAAAAACATTCAACACCAGAGAGGCGCCCTGCACCGCATATCGACTGCGCTGTGCGACACCACCTATTATTTGACGCCATCTAATGCGTTCGAAATACAAAAAACAAGCATTTGGAAACAAGCATACGTATTTGTATTTGTATTTGTATTTGTATTCAACGTCATGGACTCTTCCAAACATAGAGGTTGGCTATTATAGAGCCCAGGTCAAGAAGAAACATGGATAAAAACTAAATCATACACCCTCAATCCTCATACATTCCACAAACATGGCATGGTCACGATGAATTCAGCTCAGATGACGTTTGAGCTCTCGTTTGAACACACCTATAGGCATGTTTCGCACTACATGTGGTAATCCATTAAAAGCATGACTGGCACGGTATATAAAACGCCTTCTTCCTGACTCAGTTCTAATACGTGGAAGGAAGAGATCGCTGCCATTTTTCGTGGTTCGTTCCTGGCGTTCACTGCGAGCTGCTATTTGTTGGGCTATTAGAGCGGGTTCACCCACGTCCATGACACGTCTCAATAGGCACAATGAGTGGTACACAATCATTTCACGAGCGGGAAGCCAGCCTAACAATTGAACAGCGTCACTAATGTGATCCCGCCGTCGACGCCCCGTGACCACCCGGGCACAAAAGTTAATGAGCTTCTGGATTCTGTACATGCACTGGACGTTACAATTTCCATATACACTTAGGCAGTAGCGGACTGAGGACAAAACCAGACTGTTCACTATGGGCTTAATGGTCTGCGGGGGCAGTCTGTGTCGAGCATGGTGGAGCCCCAACAACATTCCGGTGCATCTTCCGACCAGTGAATCAATATGTGGTTCAAAAGAGAGAGTTCTATCCATAGTTACGTCTAAGTTTTTAACCCTATTACTTTCTGTGATGATAGTTCCGTGAACAGATAGTGAAATTGTCGGAAGATTACTGAGCATCTGACGGGTGCCGAGGACTAGAAGTTGAGATTTGCTAGAGTTCAATTTCATCGAATTTTGGGTAAACCATAGATATAAAGTTGAAAGGGTGCCCTCCATAAGCCGGATCATGGTTTGAATTTCGTGTTTTCTACCGGAGATTAGAAGTTGGGTATCATCAGCATACTGGAATGCTCATAGGCGTAGGAACCGGGGGGCCAGGGGGGCCACTGCCCCCCCCACTTTTCAGTGATGGGCCCCCGCAACGGAGATAAGAATATCAAGAACTGTAATATCAAGCAAGAAACTCTAACTATAGCTTGCCCCGGAACTCCGTTAAACTTACATGTACCCCTAAACTAAGTTGAGGTCTTATGAGTCGATTTTAAGGTCCCCTGAGCTTCTGGGGGCCCCTGAACTGATCTCTGATGCCACACGAGCTAATCTGGGCCTCTTGAGCTGAACTGAGCGCCCCTGAGGTGGTTTGGGCAGCATGAACTGTTCTAGGATGCCTAAGCTGAGCTAGGAGCCGTGACCTTGAACAGGGCCCTGTGAGTTGGCCAGGCCCTATATCCACCGTCCTGGGGGCCCTTGAGCTGAGCTGGGACCGTAAAGTTAATATTGTCCCTTGTGCTAATCTGGATCCCCTGTGATGCACAGAAGACCCTAAACTTATCTGAGGCCCCTGCACAGTATTAGGGCCCCTGCCTTGAAATTGGGTTGTAAGCTTTAATTGAAAACCTGAACTGTTCTGAAACCCCATATATGCCGACAAGGGGCCTCTGGATGATCCGGGCCTTTAAGCTTATCTGGTCATCAGAGCTAATATTGGCCTCTGTGTTAAACTGAGAGCCCCTGAGATGGTCTGGGACCCCCTATAAGGCTTTACAGCCACTGACCACTGAGCTTGAACGGGCCCCTTGAGATGTTCTGACAGTGGCGTAGCCAGTGGAGGGGTCCCTGGGGTCCGCGGACCCCCTTGGGCTGATCTTATGCACCAAAAACACGACCATTGATCTCGGGGCCCCCTGAGCTTGGTCTCGGGGGGCCCTCCCGAGCTTGGTCTCTGGAGGCCCCCGATAATCGGTATCGAGGGCTCCAGAATACCGAATATTGATCTTGGGGGACCCTTAGGTTCAGTGTCAGGGGTTCCCGAGCTTGGCCTCAGGGCCCCCGAGCTTGGTCTCAAGGCCCCTCCCTCTGAGCTTGGTCTCACGGGCCTTTCGATCTTGGTCTCACGGGCCTTTCGATTTTGGTCTCAGGGGCCCCGAGCTTGGTTTTAGGGCCCCGAGCTTGGTTTTAGGGGCCCCGAGCTTGGTCTCAGGGCCCCCGAGCTTATTCTCAGGGGACCCCCGAGCTTGGTCTCAGGGATACCCCCAAGATTGGTCTCAGGCCCCCTCTCCCCGAGCTTAGTGTCAGGGGGCCCTCGAGCTTGGTCTCAGGGGAGGCATCCGAGGGTATCTGATGCATAAGGCTGACCGTATGCACTGGAAAACACCAGCATTGGTCTCTGGGGCCCCTGATCTTGGTTTCAGGGGGCTCACGAGCTTGGTGTCAGGGGACCCCGATCATCGGTATCGAGGGCTCTGGAATACCGAACATTGATCTCGGGGGCCCCTGAGCTTGGTCTCAGAGGACCCCGAGCTTGGTCTCACGGGCTTTCCGAGCTTGGTCTCAGGGGCCCCGATCATCGGTATCGAGGGCTCTGGAATACCGAACATTGATCTCGGGGGCCCCTGAGCTTGGTCTCAGGGGCCCTCGAACTTGGTCTCAGGGGACAACCGAGCTTGGTCTCATGGACCTTTCGATGTTTGGTCTCATGGCCTTTCGATCTTGGTCTCAAGGGGTCTCGAGCTTGGTCTCAGGGACCCCGAGTGGGGGAGCGGCCAGGATGAGTGGTCAGGGCCAAGCTTGGTCTCAGGGGCCCCTGAGCTTGGTCTCAGGGGTTCAGGGCCCCCCTCGGGGTGCACCCGACTATTGATATCGAGGGACTCATGAGTGAGGCACGAGCATTGATCTCATGGACGCAGAGTTTGGTCTCAGGGGCCCCCAAGCCTGGGTTCAGGACCCCCGAGTATCGGCATTGGGGGACTCCAGAGTACCGAGCATTAGTCTCGGGGGGAGCTCGAAATATTGATCTTGAGGGCCCCGGAACATCGGTGTCAAGTTACTTCCGAGAAAAGCGCGAGCATGGGTCTAAGGGTGCCCCTGAGTCTGATCTAAGTGGGACCCGAGCTTGGTCTTAGGAGCCCCCGGGCATTAGTATCAAGGGGCTCCGGAGTATTGGTCTGGGGGAGAAATTATTTTAGGGGCCTCCAAATGGTGATTTCGGAGGGCCCCCGAAAGTGTGGATGCAGTGGTGTAGCCAAGGGGGCCGTAGGCGTCCGCAGACCCCCTTGGGCCAATCTGAACCACTGCAAAGAATTCTCTGATCACGGGGCCCCAGAGTCAGTCTCAGGGGCCCCTGAAGATTTGTTCTCAGGGCGTCCCGAGTCGGCCTCAAGGCCTCCGCCCTGAGAGTCAGTCTCAAGGCCCCCCGAAAGCAGATTTCGGGGGCCCCCAGAGGGTTGGTCTCAGGGGCCCCAAAAGTCGGTATCAGGGACCCCGGGAGTCTGTCTCAGGGGAGATGGGGGTGGGGGCGAGCTAGTCTCAGGGGCCCCAGAGAGTGGTTCTCAGGGCCTCACAAAAGTCTATTTCAGGGGGTCTCCGAGAGTCAGTCTCAGGAACGCCAAAGACTCAGTCTCAGAGGTGATTCCACCCCCTCCCCCGGGTGTTTGTCTCAGGGGCGCCCTACAGTAAGTCTCAGAGGGCTGTTGGAAGTCATTCCCAGTCTCCCTCCCCCACCCCAAAGACAGTCTCAGGGGACCCCAAGAGCTAATCTGGATGGCCACGATAGTCAGTCTCAGCCCCCCCTCCAGAGTAAATCTGGGGGGGGGCAATAATTAGTCTCAGAGGTGCTGCCGAATAACTAACCTCAGGAGCCCCGAGAGATTCTCAGGGGCCCCAGTTTTGATCAAGAGGCGCCGTGAATCGGTCTCAGAGACCTCCTGAGATCTAATCAGGAGAGCGGCCGAAAATTAGCTTTGTGAGTGCCGCCAAGTGTTGGTCTTAGGTGGCCCCAGAGCTCGAATAAAAATTTTCAAAATCATATGCCTTGAAAAAAATGTATCTACCCCTATTGCGTACTAAAAAAAGACAAATTGAAACATGTCCATCAGGCACCATTATCAAAGGAAAGGCAAAAATTAAACTAATTTTACCATAAGAGCAAATCGAACGGGGAATTTGGCACTTCAGTCAATTTTTAATCTATTAGCTTAACACCAATAACTACATTCCTAAATATTCTGAAATAAACAACCTTCAAATACTTTCATAGGAAACCAGACAAACAAGGGTAATGACAGAAATCGATGAGCATAACTTAAAAGGAAAAATGGGTATAAAAGGTTGAAAATAACATGCAAAGACAGAGAGATCCAAGGCGATAGATATCTCAGGCGCCTTTTGTCTTTCTACGTACTCAAAACGACTGACCTTCAATAACTTCATGTCTGATTACCAGAGTGAATTGAGGTAGACTCGGGTGTAACATCATGCGCGCATCAACATTGAACTTCCCGAAATATGGCACAAAGCTGTTATTATAGCCACGCTACCATATAAGGTATGGGCCATCCTTAATATTTGGTGACCTTAGTTTACCAACATTTGGTCGGATCGAAAAAATCAAGCTATAAACAAAATAAGAATAAATGCTTAAAAAGGCACAACAAAATTTCCTTCGTGTGAATGTTAAAATACAAAAGATATAGGAGATGGGCCCCGGTTGCTAAGGGGACCCCCCGGTCTGGGGCCCCCCGACGGTAGTCGGACCCCTCCTTGGCCGAATCCTGGCTACGCCACTGTGTTCTGAGACTCTATATCAGACACCCTGGGACACCCTAAGCCTAGCTGGGGCCCTGAGCTAATCTGGGTATCCCTGTGCTTAACTGGGGCCCCTGATCTGGTATGGGGGCCCTGAACTCTTCTAAGGTCCCTGGGCTAAGCTGGGGGCCGTGAGCTTGAATGGAGCCCCTGAGCTGGTATGAGAGGGGACCCTATATCAGCCGATCTGGGCCCCTGAGCTGAGCTGGCCTGTGCTGGACAAGATTCCTGAGCTGGTCTGGGGCCCCTGAACTGTTCTAGCGTCATTGAGCTAAGCTGGGATCCGTGAGCTTGAACAAGCCCCTTGAGCTGTTTTGAGACCCTACATAAGTCGGGGGGCGCGGTAGTGGAGTGGTCAGCGTAGCTGGCTTCCACGCAGCCGACCCGGGTTCAAGGCCCGGCGGCTTCCCTGAACAAGGAGCAAGCTGGCTCCCGAGAAACCCTTCCAACAGGGAAAGAGTTGGCGACGCCATATGACCCTGGCAGTTGGTGCGTCGGTAAGCCCCAAAAATTAATTATTACATAAGTTGACCTGGGGACCCCCGAGCTGAACCGGGCCCTTAAGCTAATCTGGCACCCTGTGGGCATCTGGGGCTCTACTGTGATGAGCTTCTAGGGGTCCTGTGCTTATGTAGGGTCACTTGATAAGCTGGTCCCGAGGCTAATGCACTGGTCTGGGCCCTTGAGCTGACTGATCTAGGTTCCTGAGCCATGGTCTGGACCTTGGGACCCTCCAAGATAATTTGGCGGCCCCTGGGCGGCATAGGCATAGGAACCGAGAGTCAGGGGATACTGCCCCCCCTTTGAGGTGGGCCCCCGCAACGTATATGCAAATATCAGCAAGTACGCTGCCTGTAAGCCCCTGGAGGAGGAGCGCTTCGTGAAAAAACCAAGGCACCTACTACCCGAGTGTTTCCAAATGAGTCCCGAGAACTGGTCCCAATCAAACTCCATCCCATATCAATCCCAACACAAAGCATGAATCGGATACGGACCCCGCATCAAATGCCGAGCAACAGTCGTCCCTGAGCCATTGAAAGGCGTGACGTCCTTCGATGCCAGGGTTATATGGCGTCGCCAACTCTTTCCCTGTTGGGAGGGGTTTCTTGGGAGTCAAATTGCTCCTTGCACAAGGAATCTGCCGTGCCTTAAACCCGGGTTGGTCGCGTGGAAAGCAAGGCTGCTAACCACTATATCACCACGCCCACACCTCCACAGCATCACAAAGCTGGCCATCAAGTACCTACATTGCACTTGCAGTCATGCTGGAGCTCTGCATTTTAGGCATCGAAATATAGCTAGACGTATTTATTGTGATCAGCCTTTACCTAAATCAATCTTTTAATGATGGAAAGAAGGGATCCGTAACAGCTTAAATGAATGTTCCCATTTTTGTCATTAAATTAGCAAAATGTTGATTAGGCATAGCACTGGCGGATCCAGGGGGGCCCAGGGGCCATGGCCCCCCCAAAGCCCGAAATAGTATCTTTTGGCCCCCCCAAAACGACCGACTTTTGGCCGTTTTTTTAAATCCTATGCTTTTTTCGATTTTTTCTCGATTTGGCCCCCCAAAACGATGTTTTGGCCCCCTCCAAAACTTTTTCCTGGATCCGCCAAGTGAGGCTGTTTGGTATCAAAGCATTGTAGTTTCCTAAACAGTTTTTAATTTTGCAAATGTGATAAAAGGGCCTAAACATTTGTAAATATAAGAAACGCACTCGTGGTAAAAAAATGATTGAAATCCTCCAAAAGAGCTTAAAAATGTATTTCGTATTTGAACAGGGTCTAGGTAAATAAACCCAAAAAATGTTTTTTTGCGTTTTACTATGATTTACTAGATCATAATAGGTACAAATAAAAATCATAGGGCAAAATTTAATTCCTCAAATTTCCATACGTTGGCATCCTAGTGTGCATGCGTGCCTTATTGACACCAAACGAGCTAACTAATTTGTTTTATAATTATGGGCCCCCATGGACTGGGGCCCCCTTGAGGTGGGCCCCCTCTAAGGTTGGCCCCCCACTTTTCAAACCGTTCCTACGCCCCTGGGAATGCTTCTTTTTTGGACTTATATAGAGACTAAGGTCGTTTGAGAAGATCGAATAGAGGAGAGGGCCGAGACATGTCCCCTGATATACACCAATCGGGTTACGTACCGACGTTGAACACTTTTGACCAAACTGACCCCTTTGTTGATTTTGACTACCGTCCTCAGTTCTATCGGAATTCAGTCGTGTAGCTTTCGAACCATTTGATCTCAATTCCGTAATGTTCTAATTTCTTCAATAATGTTGAATGTTCAATAACATCAAAACATTTACTGAGATCCAAGAGTACAAGGAGGGAAGTTTTGCCGTTGTCCATGCCATTTAGAATAGAGTCGGTGACTTGGATCAATGTGGTTTCTGTGGAGTGATTTCGACGGCAACCAAACTGGGTGTCTGAAAAAAAGATGGTGAGTTGAGAAGTAGGCGTACAGCTGACCATAAACGATGCGCTCAGCTATTTTTGCCAAGCACGGGACGAGAGAATTTGGCCGAAAACTGGATGGGTCTGTAAGGGAGCCTGAACCTTTGTAAATTGGCTGGATAACTGAAAGTTTCCATGATTTAGGCACAGTACCAGTAACTAAGCTTGTGTTAACGAGACAGAGGATGACATGAGATATTGCATCAAAGCAATTTTTGAGGAAAGACATGGTAAGGCCATCGGCATCACATGCGTTGCTACTATTTAGGCTGGTAACAGCAGCGTATAGATCATCGATCGAGACAGGCTTGACGGAAAATGAATCACTCACTACCCGCGGTAGTCTGACAGGCAGCTCATCCTGGAGGGCAGCGTTGCATCTGGTATCATTAACTAATGCAGCGGTTCTCGTTCCTATCTCAGAAAAGTACAAATTAAGTGTTTCCACGTCCATGTCGGGCATTTTCGGGCGAGTGCAATTTCCACCACTAATAACGGAGCGAACACAGCGGTACATAGAGCCCGGGCCTGCATCCCTAATACGCTGGCTGATGCTTTCCCGGGTATCTCTCAGCATGGCAGCGCGGACCTGCCTGTTCAGCTCACTGTACAGCTCTCGGGTCTCCCCACCTCCGCGCAGCGCGGCGGGCTGCCATTAAATGCTTGGTGGCGTCAGAAGCCGGTGGTGGATTAGGGTTCCTCACTTTGAACCGGCGAACTGGTGCATGCCCGTTGAGGAGGTACAAGAGACCCTGAACAAAAAGTCACTCTGCCACTGGATGTCATCAGTGTTAAAAATAGGACCCCAGTTAAAACCGGAAATATCGTAACGAAATCGTTCCATGTCGATTCGATTCCACTGCCTCCCGCATCTGAAAGATGGGGAGGGGCGATAGTTCCTAACATGAATGAGAGCACGAGTGAATCTATGTGGACTGAAATCACAGTGTCTAACTTCTGTGCGAACAATCGATCAGCGTCGTTTGAAGAAATGATATCAATAATTGATTCGGAGCGCTGATATGTTGAAGAGGTAACAAATTGACTCATTTGGAATTTAACAAAAATGCGCATCAGCCGAGAACCCGGGCTACTCGCGTCAGTATTCCTAAAGTCACGTGACTTATTGCGAGCTCTAAACCGGAGGGAAAATCAGATGGAAGTACATAATAATCACTTCGTACCGATAAGTTGCGCCTCTGCGGCCTGGCGACTTTGGTCAAATCCAATTTACTCCACCACTGACGGCCCGTGGGAGAACTAACGTCCACCCTCAGAAGCGGCTCACCACGTCAGCTTCGACATCCTATGCCACAAGAATGAGTCAAGATGAAATACATTATTACCAACGGAAAAGTGTACATAAATATGCAAATTATCAGAACCATTTACTCATGACAATCCAAAATACTGGAACATTGACCGAATCAAACGCTGATTATTGACCAGACCAAGCCGTTGACCAAAACAGATTATGCCCAATTATTGCAAATAACTAAATATCACAAAAACATGTCCAAGACCATCACATTCACTCACCATGGTCCAACGACGTCACCAGGAACCTTTCACTACGCGCTCTGTCCGGTACAGAATGGGCCGCGCCCTCGAGACCAGGCCGGGGGTCGGGGCGAGTCACGAAGTTACGTTCCGCGAAGGTTAGGTCGCCCTTACAAATAACATCTTATACATGTCCACTCCAATGCAACCTTCAAATGTAACAATGTCGGCTCTACCAAAGTGCATGGAAATTCTTTGTTGCCAAATAAGCATAGAATAATTCCATTTTCAAATCACGTGATTTATTCACGTGACTAATGACATCATCGCACCAGCCATCTATCCAGTCAAATCACATGAGCCAAAACCAAGCCATACATAATGGAAAAAAGGCATGGAAGGAAAAAGGGGAGTAAAGGAGTACCAAGGAACCCGTTCAACTAAGTGGGAGTTTACTTCCGGATAATCATATTTACCCCCCAATAACCCCCCATAGACAAATTTAAGTCCTGGCAAAAACTTGGAAATTATGGCGCGGCGCCAACACCCCACCCCTTGAACCGACGCGAGTTCAACACCCATTGATGAGAGTGCAGAGCCGCGCTGCGCAACATCTATACCTCGACTCGGATATCAACGAAAACACTAGCGACATCTAGGCCAATCCAAGCAAGGGAAACCACAACAGCCAGTTGGGACACCAGCATCGGACATTACAATAAAGTGATGCATTGAAAACCGAAAATATCTTTCTAACGTACACTTACCTTTACACTTACCAACGGGTGTGCACTTAATCTAAACTTACCTCTACCAGTCGCGAATGCAGCGTGTAGATTCCTATCAGGAAAAACGACACGCCTATATTCGCTGCTTACACATTAAGTTAGGAACACAAAACTAAATATGTTAAGACCCACAGCGACCAAGATCTGAACAAATATTGTTGTCAGAGGCTTCAATTCTCGCTCTCCAAAACAAGCACCAAATTCGTGATTGGACGCTTAAAGACTGAGGAAGAAGTCTCAACTACTGCGGACCTAACGAAACCCTTTCTGTCCGGACACGTCTCAGTGACCCGAGCCAATGGCCAATGACAGCGAGGTGTGTTCATATCGACGATGAGAACAACATCATTGACTGCCAGATTTTGCTGTACCTTGTTCCACTTGTGTCTCATCTGGAACAAGGGGAGGTATTCCTTGAGCCAGCGCCTCCAAAAAATATCAGCCAAATACTGAACTTGCTTATATCTACAGCCAATATTACTATCGCTCTTGGAAAATACACTATCCGGTACTGAGCCGCCCTGTAGCAGCAACAAGTCATTTGGAGTGAGCGGCTGCATGTCAGCAGGGTCACTTGACACCGTCGTCAGCGGCATGATGATGATGATGATGATGATGATGATGATGTTTCCGGCACTCGGCAGCTGCCATATGGGAGGCGCCTCGTTAGAGGCGTCCCAGCCGCCGGATGAAGGGCGCCAGCCGAGGCGGATCGCCCAGCGCCTCTTGAATTGTCGGGTCGTCCCGACCCAAGACATTCTGACGGAGAAGAGCTCGCGCTGGGCATTCTTTAATATGATCTTTATCGGCTGGGATGGCCGCCATCAGGCGGCTCCGGTAGAGGTGGCGGTCGTTTGGAAGCAGGGCCGGATGTAGTCGTCCCCGCCGCCCAGGTCCCACCTGGCCCAACACGGGGGCCGGAGGCGACCGCCGTCAGGACCCCTTCGGGTGTTCTCTTCTTAAAAACCTAAAATTGCACCGAAAGTGATGGTGCCTTGGCTCCAAGAGTCACGTTTTACAACCAACTTTTTGGACTGGGAATAAAATCCTATATGCCACTAAAGTGGTGGTGCTTGGCTCCAAAGGTCACGTTTTTCATCCAACTTTTGAAAGGCGAATTTCTTGGCAGTTTCTATCTATGCGCCACTTTAGTCATACGCATTTTGTCGATTCTCGTCGGAAATTTTTGATGTTCACGCCGTTTAAAATCACACCTACCGTAGCATCCGCGTTGCTGATCGTCGTGATATCTTGGCCCGGGACGCAAATATACCTTATCTTCTTGATTAACGTATTTATAGGGCAAACAAATCTATAAAACAGATTTTTGATTAGGTTTAGTACGGAGCACTCATTTCAGCGACCTGGCCAGCTGGCCATCAGCTGGCCAAGTCCTCCTCGTCAGCGGCGTTGAGTTGAGAATCGATTCCACCTCACAGAAAAGTGTGGAAAGTGATTCGTTAGTCAGGATTTGTTCTTTCATCAGTGCATTCATGACTTTTCCTATGCTACGAATTGGTCTTTCCCAAACTCCTCCGTGGGAAGATGCCACCGGTGGGTTAAATACCCACGTGATTCCCTCGTTTAAGAGAAAACCATGTATCTTATCATTTTGCAGCTTTTTTTCAGGCCCTCACTTAACTCCTTCTCAGCTGCTAGAAAGTTTGACCCATTGTCTGACCTAATGAATCTCACCTGGCCCCTGCGAGCTCGAAAACGGCGCAATGCGTTGATGAATGAACTCGTGTCCAAACTCTCACATATCTCAATATGCACCGTGCGAGTCGTCAAACAACTGAACAGTATCCCATATGTTTTGAACTGTTTGCGGCCCAGTTTGACATGGAAGGGACCAAATATATCGGTCGCCCCGTGACTGAAGATCCCTTCATGTGCGATGGTTCTCTCAGGTGGCAGATCTGCCATTATTATTTGAGTGATGGCTGGAGCTTGCCGCTTCCTACAATTGACTCACTTAGAAAGAACTCTGCGGACAGCTGCGTGTCCATCTACTACCCAGTAATTGCAGCGCATAGCTGCCAGCACGTGTTCTCTGCCCGAGTCACCTCTCCGTTCATGAATGTCTCGGATAATTAAATCCGTGATGTGACCCTTTTTGGGAAGGATCAGCTGATGTTTGGATGAATATGGGATCTGTGCGTTAGCCAGACGCCCTCCGACCCTGAGAACGCTGTTTACCAGACACGGGTTGAGGCGAAAGATAGGGCTGGACCTTTTTGCCGTGTTTTGTGCTATTTCCTCCGGAAATGACACCTGCTGTACATACTTAATGATCGCCAGTTCTGCCCTGTTTAGATCATCCAAGCTTAAATTTGTGGATCCCTTCTGTTTCTTGATAGAATCGTTAGGTACAGCTCTTTTTTCAGGGCTACTTTATCCAACAGAAACCTTTTGAAGCGCAGCATCCAGGACACCCTACGCTTTAACTTATACCAATCTGAAGCACTGTGAACGAAGCGAGCAGTGTGATCCTCCTCTGTAGCTACAGCACAAACATAGCCCTTCTTGACCTCCAATGGTTCATTGTCAGCACCAGACTGATGAAGGTCTGGCTGTTCGTGCCACTGATTCTCTGGACGTGTCAGAACTGCCGGCCCTGAAGTCCAAAACGAATCTAGCAGCCCTCGGGCAGGTAACCCACGTGAAAGAGCGTCCGCCGGGTTCAGCGCAGAGGGAACGTATCTCCACTATTCAGGACTGGAACCGTCGTGAATAACGGCCAGTCTGTTCGATACAAACGTCTGAAATCGTGACGTTTGGTTGTGAATGTACCTCATCGTTGAAATACTGTCAGTCCAGAAATACACCTCATCTATAGGCAGCTCCAGCTCGGACAGAATTTGAGTGCTCAGCTGCACCGCCAGTGTGGCAGCAGAGAGCTCTAAACGTGGGATTGAACACGTTTTCAGCGGGGCTACCCTTGCCTTACTCATCAATAGTGACGTATTAGCCGTCTTTAACGAATCCACTGTTCTAATATATGCAACTGGGCCATATCCAGATTCACTGGCATCAGCAAACATATGCAACTGACTACTGAAGTGCCCATGCACGGGAGTGAGGCTTCGAGGTACACAGAACGCAGACAGCTCCTCCAGCTGCTGGTACCATTGATTCCACCTTTTCAGGTGGGCACCCGGAATCTTATCGTCCCAGCCAAGTCCAAGTCTGCACAAATCCTGCAGGATAATTTTCGCCGACAAAATGAACGGTGAGCCGAGGCCAAGTGGATCATACATTGAGCTAGCAGTTCCCAATATTCCTCTCCTAGTAGCCGAACCCCTGCGGACGTTGATGCGGAAAGAAAGCGTGTCTTTCAATACGTCCCATTGGACACCAAGCGCCCTCTGGGAGGACAGTTTATCTCCTGTCAGATCGATTGGGTCTGAGAATACGTGGTCAGAATCTGGAAATGCATCCATCAGTTCTGGGCTGTTACTCATAAATCTAGTGAGCCTGAACCCACCCTGTGCGCAACATTTTTTTACCCCTGCGCGATTTCACGCACCTCGTCAGCTGTTGATCCTGAATGCAGGTAATCATCTACATAGAACGATCGCTCTATTCTCTGTCTGACATCTGCGCCGAAAATGTGACCAAAGTCCTGTGCAGTCCTGCGAAGAGCAAAGTTTGCACAGGAGGGAGAGCTCACCGCCCCAAACAAGTGCACGTTCATGTGATCATCCTGCAAGTCCTTGGTGATGTCGCCGTTAGGCCACCACACAAAGCGCAGCAAATCTCTCTGCTGAGGTGGAACTGTGACCTGATAGAACATTTTCTCAATGTCCGCCATGACTGCAATCGGCCGCTCTCGAAATCTGAGCAACACCCCCAGTAGCGAGCTAGTGAGGTTCGGCCCCTGCAGTAGACTGTTGTTCAAACATGCGCCCCGATAGCTCGCAGAACAGTCGTACACCACTCTAATCTTTTCGGGTTTCATGGGGTGATAAACCCCGTGGTGAGGAATGTACCAGATTTCAGCCGAGTCCAGCCCCTCCCCTCTCACCACTTCTGCGTAGTTCCGATCATAGGCGGATCCAGGATTGCCGATCGGGGGGCACCTTCCCGGGGGGCGCCATCCGGACCGGGGGGGCGCCATCCGGACCAGGGGGCGCCACTTATGACCGGCAAAAGCTATCAGGTGGGCGCCAAATCCTATCGGTGGGCGCCGACTTTCGCATCCTGGGGGGGTGGGAAGCGACATTTCAGGGGGCGCCATCGACCTTTCAGGGGGGCGCCGAGGGTCGATCGGGGGGCACGTGCCCCCCTTGCCCCCCCCTGGATCCGCCTATGGTTCCGATCGATTAAGTCATTCACAAACAGTTTGTAGTCATTCAGATACTTCTCATTCCTGCTCATTTTTCTCTTTAGACTCTCGGCCCGACGGATGGCCTGTTGCCTATTGTTTGTAAATGGTTCATCGTCCTTGAGTGGCAGTGGAATCTCGTAGCGCCCGTCCCTGTGACATATCCCACTTTCTCCCTTTTAGCCACAAGCGATCTTCTAGCGATAAACCAAGGTCTGTGGCACTGTTATCGTCTTCAAAGTCCTGGTTATACAGCGCCACAAATTTTTGGTGTAAATCCAAATCCATGGTCTCCCTCACGTGGACCCTATTCACCCTCGCCGCTTGATTTATAACAGTTTGGTGTCCCCTAGGCCCATATACGACCCAACCTAACTGCGATCGGAAAGCAAAGGGTGCCCCCTCCTCTCCCTTCCTAACCTCGAGAGGGCACAGTGCCTCTGGGCAGTTTGCCCCGATCATTAGGCCTATTTCGGCCTTCACCTCTGGCAGTCTTATTCCCGCTAAGTGTGACCATCAATAAACGTCAGATGCCGTTGGTATGTCGTCTTGTTTCACAAGGATTTTATCCAGCATGTATGTTGGGGGCATGTCAAGGATAGATTTTCCTTCGACACCAGATATTTTAAGTCCCTTTACGACCCGAGTTCTAACCAATTGATCCTCCGCGGCTGCTGTCGTCATTGTAAGCTCAGTGACCTTTACTTCTGCACCCAGGTTTTCCAGTAGTGAGTTGGTGCAAAATGTTGCACTGGAACCCATGTCTTGAAACGCATGCGTCACGACGGATCGTGACCCGTCTGGAGAGCATACCTTTAATGGAATAACTGCCATCATGGGACCCGACTGGGTCCCTACCCCTGCCGATACCTCTCTACCCCCGATATCTACCCTGCCATTTCTAACTGATGCAGGCTGGCCCGCCCTGGCAGCTGCAGTGGCGATGGTCGGCAGAAATTCTGCCGGCGGTGCATCCCCTATGCATGACAGTGGGGTGACGGCGTCCACATAAGTCACAAGACAACTTTCTGAGACAGGAACTGAACCGATGTCCTTTGCACAGGCATCCAAAACAGAGCTCCTTTTCCCATACAATTTTTTTCTCCTCCCAGGTGAGCCCCTTCATGATGTCGCATTGATCGATGAAATGTTGCCCCGAGCAGTGCTCGCACTGGGGTCCCCGGTTACGAGTGCTCTGCTCCACAGTCGCGGCGGACACGGTGTGGAACAGCCTTTTTCCCCGGTCGATTTTTTGTTTACCAAAGGTAGGGTCTGTGAGCTTCCTTACTTCGCGATCTACGAATGAAACAATATCATCAAATGATACCTTTCTTTGTTGTTCCTCCTGGATGTGGATAACCTTACTCCGCCATGCATCCTGGCAGTGGAAGGGCGATTTTTCCACAATTTTGCGCATGGTGCGAGGGTGGTCAGTTTCCCTCGCACCTGCGGGTATGTCCTGCATGACATTGCGGCATGACGTGAGAGTGATGGCAAACTTGTCAAGACCTTCCACATCGCCTGGTTTCACCTGAGGCCAGTCCGTCAGCATATCAACGAAAGCCCCGTTATAGAGTCGGCGTCCCCATACCGTCGCTCTAATAAACGCCTGGCCTCGAAGTAGCCGGTACCTGGGGGCATGTGTATACATCCCTGTATAATGTCTTTCGGCTTGCCCGCACAGTACTGATTCAGAAAATACAATTTCTCATCATCATCATCGGTTTTGCTAGCTATCCTGTTGTCGAACGCTCTAATGAAAGAACGATAATTGGTCACGTCTCCATGGAAAAGCGGAATTTCCGGTCTAGGCAAAAGAATCTTCTGGAGCTGAGTGAGAATCACTTGAGAGCAGTTTGCGCCCTGTCCTGTCTGAGGCGAGCTAGGAGGCTGTGAGGCCGCTGTGGAGCCGCCCTGGTCGCCACTGCTTTCCTGAGCCCTGTGAGGAATCGGCTCAGCCAAAGCCGAAGTTCCCCATTTCCACCAGTCTCCAGTATCGCTGTATCGATGGGCCGGAGCCCGGTTTCCTGACCGTGCGATTCTGCTTGGCTGGATTCCAGTGCTGTGAAGCTGATCCCATATTTAGGATAGTCTGAGCCCTCGCACTCCAGCAAAGCCCTTTCCCTAGCCTCAGTTTCGGCTAACTCGACCGTAAGGTCAAATTCTTCCTTCCGCATTTTCATCTCTACTTCATCAAGTTCCAATTTACCTGATCCCGGCCGCGTGGGGGGCTGACTACAAAGCTCTGAAGCTTCCCTTGCACCGCCCTGACTCCTCACACTTTCGCTGTCCATTCCCAAATTACTTGCTATGAACGATTGTATGTCCATCCCTTCCTTTTCCAAGAGCGGTCTTAGCCGAGGAACCAAATTAGCCTTGGAACCCTTTGTTTTAGCACCGACAATTTTAAAAAACCCATGAATTCATTCATTCACGTTCAAAAGAAGCAAATCAACTATCCAAACATCTAAAGCATGCGTGCAATATAAAATAGTTTAGGACCAGCCGATTTCAAGGCGCTTCTCCGATGGCGGCAGCCCTCGGCAGAAGCCTGCCGGACGCGCCCACCAACAGGCCGGCACACGCGACCGTGCCAGCCGGCGTCCTGTTACCGCACCGCAAATCTCAAGATAATCGTCTTGTTTTGCTGAGAAGAATGGAGTACTTTGAGCACTGCTGCTCATGTGAGTCGGTGATAAAGGCTTCCTGAATGGGCGAGAATGTTAACATGCGCATTGACTGGGGGCGGGTATCCGCCCCCTCGGATTTTTCGGAGATCACATAAAAACGGCGGTACGTGGTGCCGCCGTACTTGGCATACATTTTCACTAATCATTTTAAAACTTTTGTCAAAATCTTAAGGTTATGTCATCTCAGGTCAGGTCACCAGTACAGGTCAAGTAACCTGACCTCAAAAGAGTTTAAGATAGCATAAGTCGGAACAGGGTAAACTTATCCGATTGAAACTCATACCACATAATGAGCCCATCGAGCTGTCTGAATTATGCTCCGGTATTTTTATATCGATGACCTAAGGTCAGGTACGAGGCTTGACCTCTTCCTTTTTAAATACATGATAAAAGTGGTTTTAATTAAATAACTTGGACATGGATAGTGATAGTGTTGTTTTAGTTTCAGTAGATTGGCATTGTCTTTGCAGTTCTAAATATATACATTTTGACCTAATTTGACCTTGACTTGACCTCAGGTCAGGTCCAATGACATATTGGACCTGATTTGACCTTGCAAGGCCATGTTATATATCATTAGATTTGGCTTGCTGCGAGGATTTTAATGGTTGAAATGGCTTGATCTATCTTTACTTGTTTAGGTGTAATGGCCGAAAACCTTAATTTACATGTTATTCCTATGACGGCATGCTTTGACCTCTAGTGACCTTAAATATGACCTGAAAAAATAGTGCAAATACTTTCAATAGAGAGGTGGATAACCTACTAAACGTCGCCTACCGTTTTTTGTTATCTATCATGGTTCTCGAAATCTTAGGGTGGCTGGTACCTGCCCCTCCCCCGTTAAAACGAAGGTGGCTCAGACCCCCGTCAAAGCACGTGTTAAAAAGGGAATTTGGCACATTTATAACGTGATTTTGACGGATATAGCCAAGTTTTAAACTAAGTCGGAAGATCCGGTACTCAAGATATCATTTATCTTGGAAATCGAGAATTTCGTAGAAAAAAACTAAAAATAACCTGAAATGTACCCCTCATGTACCCTTAGCAGTAGGTCACAGTTGTCATGGCTGTTGGTGTGACGACATATGCTGACGTTACGGTGAGCATCAGCCAATCAAAGTCCTTGAAACGTATTGAATATGGTAGTGGTCGCCAGCTCATGACATCACCCTCAGGGAGATAGTTCTTTCTTTCGCTAGAGGAGCATTTAAAAATAGAATATTGAGTTCATTGTACAATTTTTCAGAGCAATCATGGACACCTCCTTGATGTTCGGCTAGAAGTACTTCGACCAAGGTGCCGCATTCCCTTTAATCATTCAAATTATACTGACCTAAATTCGTGTAAAAATGTAAAAAGGGGACAGCTGGCTAGCTCGCACATACCATTTGGCCCCCTCTTAATATTTTCCGTCGGATACCTAATCAAGAGGCTGGATGTGTCCCTACAAGTTCAGAAAGCATGGCTACGCCAATGCCCCGGTGGGGGTGTTTGAACATCCCCCTCGGGTTTTCTGGCGGCACGACAAAACGGTGACGCGAAGCGCCGCTGTACTTGGCACACCTTATCCTTGATAAATTTCGTAACTTTCCCCAAAATTTTGAGGTTGGGTAATCTCAGGTCAGGTAACCAGTGCAGGTCAAGTTACCTCACCTCCAAAAATGTTTAAGGTGGCATAAGTAAGAAGTGGGTGGGTCTATCAGATAAAACTTATACCACATAATCAACCCACCGAGTGCTATGAAACATATTCCAGGATTTTTTTATGTCGATGACCTAAGGTCAAGTATGGACGATGACCGCTCCATTAGGAATACATGGGAAAACAGAAATTGGGCTGTATTTGTGTAGATACAGCTGAGAATACCTTCATATTCTCTAAACCGTAGTATCCCGGGCCCCTTTCCACGTCCACGTTGCAATTTTTACCTGTGACCTCTGAGAGGTCATCAGGGGATCATTTAAGCAGTTTTCAGAATTGGTCAAAAACTTTGCATGAAATGATGATACAGCTTTTATTTTGATATCATTACGTTTGGATTGCTATTGCAAGTCGGTGGATATGCATATTGACTATAGTACTTTAAAAGTGACCTTGACCTGACCTGGAGTCAGGTTATTTTTGTGTTTTGACCTAGTATGGTCATATTATACATAATTCGATTTGCCGTGACGAGAGGAAGCAAATGGTGCCTAAGAAATGATTCTTACTCAACTCTTTCAGACGCTAGAGCATAAAAACTCTACTCAAAATACCACTTTCGTTCGTCTGCAATGATCTCAATATTGATTTGGGCCAAAAAGTGACTTTTGCAGTTTCTACATTAATTTGTATTAGTTATTCACCAGCCTTCGCGTTTTTTCGCTATGCCGAATAGGGGCCGAGTTCGAGGCGGGTGTTCAAACACCCCCTCCCCATCAGGGCCAAGGTGGCTCGGAGACCGACCGGGGCGTGGGTTAACCTTTGCCCCGGTGGCGGGTATGAGCCACCTTCGCCCTGGTTTTGGGGTAAAAAAGACCCCCACTATCTAAAAAACTAAGAGAGCTAAAAAAGCGCAAAACGGCAATCGAAAGCACTTTCAAAAATGATATCGAGAAGGCTTTAGTCATTTTTCTCTTCAAGTCAATATCAAGGACACCAGAGGTCAAAATAGGTCAAAATTTCTAATATGAGGTGTACTAAGAAAGAGAAACTAAGATAGCTAGAACAATTTCGAACACCATTCAAAAGCTCTTGAGTTGCTCTTTCATTAAAGTAGCATTCATTTTCGGGTCAGGTCAAGGCCTAGGGAGCTGCAGCTCACTGAATATTGGAAATGTTCTTGGGAATGTCTATAGCCGCCCATGCATAAAGGCTTTCCTTTATCGCAAATGACTTCCAAACAAAGCAAGATACAGCTATAGTTGATGCACCATTGCCATTCTTTCGTCAATACGAATCGAGTGATATATGATATTGTTATGCCAGGTCCAATTCAACATTTTACCTGACCCAGGTCAATGGTTTGAACCACTTTGACCTGGTATAGTCATGATACGTATTATTTGACTTGCAGTGACCATACAAACACTTTGGTAGCAAAATAAAAGTTCTATCTTTGTTAATAAAAAATTTATAGAGCAAAACGCCAACAAATGTTTACTCGAACTTAGGTGATCTTTCAATGGTCAGAAGGCAATTTTTATTTATTTATTTATTCAAAATAATCGCCAACAGATAAAATCCACTCACAGGCGAAGTCAAAGCATTACAAAGACTATCTAAATCACAAGAATCGAGACAGTGTACTTCCTAAAAACGGTAAAAGTTAAAATGTATAAATATAAAAAAACACAGAAACATAAAAAAGAGATAAGAGCTAATAGTGCAGTTCCTACTGAACATTTACAAATCTCACCACACATGTCTTGAAAGTATTAAAATCATCACAAAAGAAGTCGGCCCCGGAAGCGGCTAGAAATGTATTCATGCCTTCTCGGCACCCTACAGAAAAGCCACCCGCTGACAGTGCTGCCACGGCCGCGGCGCTCAGCGAAGAGTCGCAAGGAGCGAGTGAGCCGGGATGGGACATGCAAGGGGAAACAATTTAGCAGGTCGATGGAGTTAATCTTGCCTGAAAAGATACTTTTTAGGAAAATGAGATCGAACTGAAGCCTGCGTGCAGCAAGTGATCGGAGGCCGAAATGGTTCAAAAGCGAGTCATAAGATATAGAGTCACATTGTTGAGTAGAGTGATTATTTAACCAAATAAGAAATTTATGTTGCACTCTGTCCACGCACTCAGCGTGGCATTTGGCTACTCCCGACCAGACAACACTTCCATACTCAAGAATAGATCTTACATTGGCGAAATAAGCAGCCAGGAGGGATTTTTTAATCGAATTTAGCTCCCCTGGAAGCCGTTTGAAATGAGCGCAGAAGAAGGCCAAGTGCTCTGTTGGCTTGACGACAGTTTTGGATATATGTGGAGAAAAAGTCAATTTAGTGTCTAGAATAACTCCCAGGTCACGTATTTCATCTACTGCTTTCAGGGGTACATCGCCAATGTGGTATGTTGTCCGAGCGGGGGTGCGCCTGAGGGTCACTATAAAGGTTTTGCATTTAGAGGGATTTGGTGTGAGGGCCCATCGGGTGGACCACTGCGGAAGACGATCAAGGTCGTTCTGCAGCAGCAGTGCATCAGAGGGTACCTCAATTTTGTGGAAAATTTTTACATCATCAGCGTACAATAAACAGCCAGACTTTATCACCCGAGGGAGATCGTTAATGAAGAGAGAAAAGATGAGAGGAGAGACCAGCGATCCTTCCGGAACCCCAGAGAGAACTGGCTTCCAATCAGATGTTTTGCCATTCACTATGACCCTCTGGCGCCTATCGGAGAGATATGAGACAAACCATTTTAGTACAGAACTATGTAAGTGATAAGATTTGTCGAGTTTATGAATGATAAGGCCATGAATGACACTCTGAAAGGCAGCCGAATAATCTGTATAAATTGCGTCTGTCTGATATCCCCCAGAAATAGCCTCCCACGCCGAGCTGAGGAAGGTGGCGACGTTAGTGGAGCAGGAGCGTTTTGGAATGAATCCGTGTTGTTCTGAGCATAGCGAGGGTGAAACATGCCGGAAAAGGTGGTCATAAACAACACGTTCCAGAATTTTGGAAAATGAAGGGAGAAGGCTAACGGAGCGGTAGTTAGAAGGGTCCTTTTTATCACCCTTTTTCAGATAGCAATAATGTTTGCTAATTTCCGTCGTGCCGGAAAGATTCCAGTCTGAACGGATTTGCTACAAATTTTGGTCAGAGGTACGACTAATTCATTTGCACATTCTCGGATGATGTTGTCGCTAATATTGTCTGATCCGCAGGTTTTGTTCGGCTTTAGGGTTTTTAATGCGGTCAAAATCGTCCCTTCAGAAACATGAAACTGGGAAAGGGGGTCAATCTGATAATTTGGTGCGTCAGGAAGGGCTGAAACGGTATGGTTTGTAAATTTAGCTCTAAACGCGTTGTTGAGAAGGGCTGCTTTTTCAGCGTCATCGGATGTCAGCGATCCGTCTTCTTTGCGCAAAACATTAGAGATGGCCGATTTCTTGCTGACAGTTTTTATGAAAGACCAATATCTTTTGGGTTGGTTTTGAGGTCGTCGGAAAGCTTACAAAGTGTTGGTAATATTTTGTGTTTACGAGAGATTTAAAGCGAGTTCTTTTGATCGCAGATTCCGAAATACTCTCATCACAACGATTTCTACGCATTCGTCGGCAAGCCGCTTCCTTCAGCCTGAGCGCCGCCCGCACAGCACCATCAAACCATGGGGGACATCTGCGACGAAGCGTGACAGTGGGCACATGATCACAAATAGCAGATTCAAGCAAAGTATAAAGAGGTCAACAGTTTCATCAATATTCAAATCATCAAAAAATCCCCAATTAATAAGAGACAAACTTTTTACCTACGAAGGCCGTTGAAATCTGCTTCCTTTAAGTTTAAGACAGTGCGACGGCTTACAACGGTTTTTTTGTATCAAATCCAGAAATGGGCTAAGAACAAGTCCTAACCGATATTTGAAGCTGATTCCATCAATAGTTACTAAGAAAAGCTCATTTCGTGATTTCCCCCATGCATTTGCAATGGGGAGGTTATGCTCTGTACATGACCTTAGGTTACTAATATCGAAAATCCCATAACACATGTTGTAGCTCCTGGTAGATGCACTTTTTGGTATGAGTTTCAATTTGATTAATTAACACGCGCATTGACGGGGGTCTGAGCCAACTTCGCTTTGACGGGGGTGGCGGGTACTCGCACCCCCACCCCCCCCCTGAAGATCTCGAGAACCACGCTAGGTAGCGAAAAACTGTAAACGGAGTTTGGTGGCCCATCCACTTTTCCATCGAAAATATTTCAACCATTTTTTCAGGTCACATTTAAGGTCACCAGAAGTCAAAACTTACCGTCATAGGGATAACATGTCAATTAAGGTTTTCGGCCATTTCATCTGAACAAGCAAAGATAAAGCAAAACGACTTAAACCAGATGAATCCTGGCAGCAAGCCGAATCGAATGATGTATAATATGACCTTGCTGGGTCAAATAAAGGATTTGACCTGACCTGAGCTCAGTTCAAGGTCAAAATAGATAGACTCATATCATTTGAACCACAGAGCCAAGGCGAATCTAATACAGCTACAATAAATGGTCTATCACCATCCGTTACTAAGTTATTCAGTTAAAATCATTTTCACCATCTATTTCCAATGGAGAGGTCATGGATCGTACCTGACCTTAGGTCATCGATATCAAAAAATACCGGAACATATTTTAGAGAATTCTTTGGGCCCACTATGTGATATGAGTTTCAATCGGATAAGTACACCCTGTTCTGACTTATACTATCTTAAACCTTTTTTAAGGTCAGGTCACTTGACCTGTACTGGTGACCTGACCTGAGATGACCTGACCTTAAAATTTTGACAAAAGTTGTAAAACTGATGATAAAAAAGGTATACGAAGTATGACGGCACTACTGGCCGCTGTTTTTATGCTGTCTTCGAAAAACCAGAGGAGGGTGGGTACCTGCGTCCTCCCCCGTCAATGCACCTGTTACTGGCTACCTTCTTCGATTACCTTCTTTTTAGTTATGCAGTGCTAACCATTTTTTTTAGGTGAGGTCACTCCTCAAAAAATGTTTCTCACTGGTGACCTTACCTAATATAACCTTGAGCTAAAATTTTTAGGAAAGATGTAAAAATGGTAAAGGAACAGCTAGACGAAGTTCGGCGGCGCTGCGCGCCGTCGTTTTCCGGTCACTTTAAAAAAATCCGATAGGGGGTCTGAAAAGCCCGCCATCATTATTAACTCTTGCCCCCCGATGTAGGTGCGAAGGATATTAAGCATGAATTCGTTTCGAATCTAGGTTTACACAAAGCATCTGGCTCGCTTGGGACCTCTCCAACTGTGAGTGAAATGACAGTGACAGTAAACCAAGCACGGGGTGATGAGTTTTCATCTCTTACGAATATTTCAACAGGTCAGTAAAAAAGCCGCTATATGCACATCAATTCTTCTCATGGAAATCATAGATATAGTCTGTGCACTACTTTGAAACAGGTGTCACAGTTATTGCACTATAATGACTGCCTCAGCAGGCGCACTGACTATGGCTAGCGCACTGGCAGCTGGTTCAGTGCACCCTTTGTCAGTGTAGGGGACTCCTGGCGGTGCTGCTGGACTGTCTGCAAAAGGTATGGACGGATTTTTTTGCCACATGCAATCTTGTTCAAATAGTACTGAATTGAAGGGGATGCGCGACAAAATATAGTGTGGCTACTTGCTATTTAAAAAATATCGATTACGAACCTGTCAATTATTTTTGAATCCTTGGAAAAATTTTGGAGGCCACTCAACTATTATTGAAATATGTTAACGGTACCGGTAGAAAGCCGGTACCTATTCTTCATCTCAATGTTTTCAAAGGCTATTTTAAGTTTTTAAGTATTTTTTGTAATAAAAATGTCTGTTCTCCTGTATTTGTAGTTGAATTAATTTTACATAGCCTATAAAACTACAAAATAAGTCAGTTTGCCCTAAAAAGGGAGCATAAAATAATTACTCAAGTCTTCAATCGTTTCGTACCTCGGGGCGTCATTCGTTTCCTACAGAATTACCAGGGTGACGAAACTTTTGCGTCAGCTAGGTCACATGACCCAGATATGAGAATTAATGTGCTTCTGATTGGTCAATTGTGATTTCTTTAAAGTCCTATATTTCTGATTCAAAAGAGTTTTGGAATGTTGTTGTTTTTTCAAAAAAAATCTGTGATAGTTTGAGGTTCTACACCACTGTTAAGGACAGATATGACCTAGTTCTTATAGAAATTGATGGTCATTGCCGAGCCTACGTCATTTGATCATAGTGAGAATTCTCCATAAGTCGTCTCGAAATGTTGACTTTGAGAGCGATTTTAAGGCATGTGGAGGCTAAATTCGCAAAAATGGGAATAGGACTTCTGAAACAAATTGTTGTGACCTTTTGTTATCCATTGAACTTTTCACGTATCTCCCTTTAATTTCACCCCCTCTCCACATTCATTCACGGACTTAACCCTCGCCCCAATGGGGGTCATCGATGACCCCACTGATATTTTTTCGGGATAGCAGAAAAGTGACGAGGCACAGCACCGCAGTTGGGAGTTTTATCTCTCACCCCATCATTTTCCCACCATCCCCCAAATTTTTACCCCGGGTCACCCAGGGTCAAGTCACCAAGGCGAGGTCAACAAAGGTCACCTCACTTCAACTTTTGAGCTCTATAAGAGCTACATTTCTTAGTCGATCAATTGAAGGTTCCTACACTTCATGACCCCTCCAGGGTCTACAAGATATATATCTGGGATTTTTCGATTTCTTTACCTGAGGTCAGGTCACGAGGTGACCTCTCCCATTGAAAAAGCATGGGGAAAAGCTGCATTATGATCTAAAAGTCACAAACAAGATTGTAAATGCTCAGCTTACTCAGAGAAGTGTTCTTGGACACCCTTTGACGGATCCGAGGGGCCATATTTGCCCTTTGGCCTCTTCAAGGTCATCCAAGGTCACCAGGGGTCAAAAACTGTATTTTAA
The DNA here is from genome assembly GCA_034440635.1 of Lepas anatifera. Taxonomy (NCBI): domain Eukaryota; kingdom Metazoa; phylum Arthropoda; class Thecostraca; family Lepadidae; genus Lepas; species Lepas anatifera. The sequence goes on along the minus strand of JAOTON010001596.1, from coordinate 81,184 downwards.
CTATAAATTTTGGCTTAATTAAGCTAAAGCGTTGAATCAAACATCATTGTGTATGTCTCGTCACTGGCTTTCATTTGATATACAGTAAGGTCAATTTCTGACCTTTAGTGACCTCAGGTTATATTAGGTCACGAGGTAACCTCTGGAGTTCAAGCCACTGCTGGCAGGTCATCACGTTTCACATAGCGAAAATGTTCTGGCATTTTTCTATCAAATGCACTTTACCAGATCTCAATACCTTTAATGGCATAAGAGTTATGCCCAGTTTTCTTAAGCATTGCATATTTTAGTGAAACTAGCCTATCATGACCTAACTTGACCTCTGGAGTAAGTATGCGGAGAACAGTTGGCAGCAGCATTGTTATTATAGGCTTAGTGGTGTCGAAATTGACCATTATCTGCCAACTTATTATTTTTATTTTAGATCTAAATTCACACTGAAGGAATAGATACAGTAATAATCGGAGCTTTCGACTTCAAGTCATCTTCAGCAATGATATATTTTTTTAGCACAAAAACTTAAAAAGACAAGCACACGCTTAGGAGCAACCACTTCTTCCTGCAGAATTAAAAACACGCTTTCATACCCAGTATACATATCAATATTTTCTTTCTTAAAACAGTTATATATATATATATATATATATTTATATATATATATATATATATATATATATATTTTACATATATCACGCATCACAAGACCAACTAGATTTTTGTTTTGTAATTATTATTATATATATTTAAGGTGATTTGTGGGTGATAGGCCAAAGAGCTGACATGGTATTCATTTTGGGTTCAATATCACGTACAAAAATGGGTTCCTTGATTTTAGTTTCTGCGACGTCCCGGTTAACACTTAAAATTTCGATCCGAAATAGGGAATTAATTTCATCATCACTTAGGTCTTTATGATAGTGTAATATATGATCACCGAAGGGCGTGTCCACTCTATGTAGGCGAGCATCACCTAAATGTTTGTTTAGACGGTACCTAATGGGTCTTTTGCTCTCGCCTACATATGAATGGACATTCCCTAACTGCTCACATTTAGTGCAGGTGGCCTGATAAACAACGAGCCGGGTCATACATTTGCCCCGAAGGCCACACTCACAAGCATGACAGTGTTTGTTTCCAGCTGGACAGGGAGGATGCATCAGAGCAGATCGTATCAGTTTTTGTTTTAGGGGAGTTCCAGAAGTCCAGGATATGCGGATGGGTAGTTTTGAGGCTCTGATGATTCCTTGTATCCGTTTAGACAGTGTATCATTAACGAACGGCAGGCGCATGTAAATGACATCAGTACGACTTTTTTGTTCTTGCAGGGGCTATTGTGTGACTTAAGAGTTTTAGAATCATTTGATGCAGAATTTCTTGTGCATGATCGTATGGTGCTGGTGATGAGCTTTTGAGGGTAACCATTGAGCGAGAAAAGTCTAGCTATTTTTTCTATGCTACGTTGTTTAGCTACTGTGTCGGATGAGCAGCGGATTGCTCTAGTTATCTGTGTATGTAGAATGTTTCTTTTGGTTGACATAGGGTGGGCGGAATCAAAAGTAAGGATTATTGGTGCTGTCATAGGTTTCATGTAGAGTTCTCTAGAATAAAAACTATGTTTTACTGTGATAAGGGTATCCAAAAAAGCTATAGTGCCTGGGTCTTGTGCATGTTCCATAGTGAATTTTATGGCAGGATTGTAGGAGTTCCATTTATTGAAAAAGTTTTGTAATGAGTCAAACCCATGGGTTCATACTCCCCATATGTCATCAATATAGCGGACATAGAAGATTGGATTCAGTGTCTGTCCCGCCATGAAGGTAGTTTCTAGCTTATGCATAAAAGCAACAGCCACAGGGTGCGCTGTTCTGCTACCCATTGCTAGTCCTGTTGTTTGCTGGTAATATTTCTCCCCAAATCGTACATAACTATTCTGGAGTACGTGACTTATTATTGTGCGAAGATTAGTGATTGATATGCCGAAAAGGTTGATTTGGTCTGCATTGCTTTCAATTAAGGACATTGTTGCGTCTATGCCTTCTTGAATGGGAATAATACCATAGAGGTTAACCACATCAAAGGAGAAAACAACACTTTTCGGGGGAGATGATGCGGAAACCTAGTTCTAAGTCTGTTTAGAAAGTCGTCTGTGTTTTCTAGATGTGCTGGAACAAATTTGAGGATTTGAGAAAGGATACATTGTAGTAGCCACGATAACTTGTCAAGGGGGTTACCACAGGCAGAGACTATAGGACGGAGTGGGTTCGAAGGCTTGTGTGTTTTTGGAAGCCCATAAAACTCCGCCGTCCGGCAATGTTGGGGTAGAAGGCGGCGAAGGTATTCCTCTGGAAGACAGTCGTTGAGGGTTTTCTTCATGAGTCTTTTTGTTTCCGCTTCTAGTTTAGTGGTGGGATTTTTTTTGTATGCTTATAACTTCCAACTATATCCTCGGCTTGTTTGATGTAGTTTTCTTTGTTCATGATAACCAAGCTCTTGCACTTATCCGACCTTTTTATGATAGTAGTGTTATCATTACAGAGGGCCTTTAGATCTTTGCGTTGTGCCGTAGAGATGTTATGTTTTATTGGTGTGTTATTATGGCGGTAAGCTTTCATTATTTTAGTTTTAGTCTCCTCCAGTTGAAGCGCCGTATGCTTCGATGGTTTGGGTGGCTGGGGGGAATCTGAGTCTGGGAAGAAAGGTTTGGGCAACGGGAGCTTATCACATGGTCGAGACGTGCCCGTATCAGGTTGAAGTTGGCTGTTGGTATTTGTCTGGTTTGTTTCTGTCTCTCTTTTCTTTGATTGAAAGAAATCTTTCCATTTATATCCGTAGAAAGCCCTCTCAATCCCGACCTTGACGTCACTTAGAAGAGATGTTGAGATATTTCTAGTCACAGCGAAGTTCGGGCCCTTTTCCAGTATTTGTGCCAGTGATGGGCTAATATCCGTTTCCGACAAATTTACCAAACGGGTAGAAGATTGGGCTGGAAGTTCAGGTTGTGTTCTTAACGGAGCCGGCTGTTCTTCACTTTTTGATGAGGTAGTGCCCTGGTTAAGTGTAGGATCTAGAATAGTCTCAGGTAAGCGGAAAGTCTGTTCCTGGTCCGGAATCGATTGGTTTCTAGACTCGCTGGTTTTCTTTCGAAATATCGTCTTCAAAGAGGTTGTCAGACAAGAACACGATTGAATAATGTCAGAAAGAAATTCTCGCAAATATTTGTAAGCTAACTGCCAAAGCGTAGAGTCCTGACAGGAAAAGCATCTTGATCTTTTAGGTGCTTCCCGGTCGAAAGACGAGCTGATAACAGAAACACTGTCGGTGAAGATTTCCAGACCAGTAGAGTGCAGCCGAGTATTATTTTGAGATAATCCACCACACATAGTGTTCTGGTGACTTCCGGTTGAGGGTAATCCTTCCCTTGGGAGACACGGTGGGGTTACATCTCCTTTAGGAAAAAACAATGGCTGGGAACAGGAGCCTCCCACCGTTGTGATAGTCTGGGGAAGCTTGACTGTTTCGCAAAGCTTATAGTTCAAAGTAGTGTGCTTCTGTTGTGAAGACAAAAGCTCTAGTTTCTTAAGAAGACGCTCTCTGCCCATTTCTAGCTCCTCTCTTAAAATCGACTTACCTTGGTAATGGGCCCACTGCCAGTGGGATCCAGTATTTTTGAGAATACCACTTGATCTACATAAACTTCGCTGTAGGAAGGCCTTAGTTCTGAAGGGCGATTTGATCTCTTCATTTAGTTTTGATTTTTCTAGTCTGTCTATTTTCGTTGATATTCTTCTTCCATTCGTGTTTTTGAGCTGCAATGTCTTGTTTGAGATGAATTTTGGTGTTATATTAAGATATCTGCAGTCTAGAAGAAAGTTGATACGTCCCGTAACATGAGCTAGTTTAGAATTTAGCCGAAAGAAAGATACAGTCTCCAAAGTTTGGTCATCTCTAGGATAAGAACTAAGTATGCGGAGAACAGTTGGCAGCAGCATTGTTATTATGAGCTTAGTGGTGTCGAAATTGACCATTATCTGCCAACTTATTATTTTTATTTTAGATCTAAATTCACACTGAAAGAATAGATACAGTAATAATCGGAGCTTTCGGCTTCAAGTCATCTTCAGCAATAATACATTTTTGAGCAAAAAAATCAAAAAGACAAGATTCTATGAATACCTCACCGCCTTCTACCCCAACATTGCCGGACGGCGGAGTTTTATGGGCTTCCAAAAACACACAAGCTTTCGAACCCACTCCGTCCTATAGTCTCTGCCTGTGGTAACCCCCTTGACAAGTTATCGTGGCTGCCACAATGTATCCTTTCTCAAATCCTCAAATTTGTTCCAGCACATCTATAAAACACAGACGACTTTCTAAACAGACTTAGAACTAGATTTCTGCATCATCTCCCCCGAAAAGTGTTGTTTTCTCCTTTGATGTGGTTAACCTCTATGGTATTATTCCCATTCAAGAAGGCATAGACGCAACAATGTCCTTAATTGAAAGCAATGCAGACCAAATCAACCTTTTCGGCATATCAATCACTAATCTTCGCACATTAATAAGTCACGTACTCCAGAATAGTTATGTACGATTTGGGGAGAAATATTACCAGCAAACAACAGGACTAGCAATGGGTAGCAGAACAGCGCCCCCTGTGGCTGTTGCTTTCATGCATAAGCTAGAAACTACCTTCATGGCGGGACAGACACTGAATCCAATCTTCTATGTCCGCTACATTGATGACATATGGGGAGTACGGACCCATGGGTTTGACTCATTACAAAACTTTTTCAATCAATGGAACTCCTACAATCCTGCCATAAAATTCACCATGGAACATGCACAAGACCCAGGCACTATAGCTTTTTTGGATACTCTTATCACAGTAAAACATAGTTTTTATTCTACAGAACTCTACATGAAATCTATGACAGCACCAATAATCCTTCCTTTTGATTCCGCCCACCCTATGTCAACCAAAAGAAACATTCTACATACACAGATAAATAGAGCAATCCGCTGCTCATCCGACACAGTAGCTAAACAACGTAGCATAGAAAAAATAGCTAGACTTTTCTCGCTCAATGGTTACCCTCAAAAGCTCATCACCAGCACCATACGATCATGTACAAGAAATTCTGCATCAAATGATTCTAAAATTCTTAAGTCACACAATAGCCCCTGCAAGAACAAAGAAGTCGTACTGATGTCATTTACATGCGCCTGCCGTTCGTTAATGATACACTGTCTAAACGGATACAAGGAATCATCAGAGCCTCAAAATTACCCATCTGCATATCCTGGACTTCTGGAACTCCCCTAAAAGAGAAACTGATACGATCTGCTCTGATGCATCCTCCCTGTCCAGCTGGAAACAAACACTGTCATGCTTGTGAGTGTGGCCTTCGGGGCAAATGTATGACCCGGCTCGTTGTTTATCAGGCCACCTGCACTAAATGTGAGCAGTTAAAGAATGTCCATTCATATGTAGGCGAGAGCAAAAGACCCATTAGGTACCGTCTAAACGAACATTTAGGTGATGCTGGTGCGCCCTTTAGCCCCAATAATCAATCAATCAATCATTAGGTGATGCTCGCCTACATAGAGTGGACACACCCTTCGGCGACCATATATTACACTATCATAAAGACCTAAGTGATGATGAAATTAATTCCCTATTTCGGATTGAAATTTTAAGTGTTAACCGGGACCCCGCAGAAACGAAAATCAAGGAATCCATTTTTATACGTAATCTTGAACCCAAAATGAATACCATGTCAGCTTCTTGGCATATCACCCACAAATCACCTTAAATATATATAATAATAATTACAAAACAAAAATCTAGTTGGTCATGTGATGCGTGATATATGTAAAAAATTAAAAATATAACTGTTTTAGGAAAGAAAATATTGATATGTATACTGTGTATGAATGCGTTTTTTTAATTCTGCAGGAAGAAGTGGTGGCTCCTAAGCGTGTGCTTGTCTTTTGGAATTTTTGTGCTCAAAAATGTATCATTGCTGAAGATGACTTGAAGTCGAAAGCTCTGATTATTACTGTATCTATTCTTTCAGTGTGAACTTAGATCTAAAATAAAAATAATAATTTGGCAGATAATGGTCAATTTGAACACCACTAAGCTCATATTGACCTCTGGAGGTCAAACCATTGACCTATGCGCTTAAACATGCAAAGTAATTTCGTACTGAACTCTCGCGAGCTTTCTAATGCACTTTATAGGTTTACGCTAACTCCCATATTTTCGGAGTTAGAGGGGGCCATCGATGCCCCCGGTGGGGTGAAGGTGGTGCCGGACCCCGGTAGGGCGCGGGTTAAAACCAACTCTGTACAAGCTCAGCTGTCTTGATAAACTCTGAATCATCGGCCCATGTCTAGGGTGGCGTGCTGAGCCACCCCCTTCCAAAGGCTGCGTCCTTGAAGAGATGCTGGGACGAAGGTATGACCAAGCCTCTGCAGCTTTGTGGTTTCACCGAAGTTCTGCGGGAACTCAGGTTTTCCCAGAGATGGTGCATCCTGTGGAGTAAACGTAATCAGCTTTACAGTCTTTAAGGCCCTCAGGTTGTCTGGGACTTTGCGCCAAAGAGCGCAAACACCATTGCTTCTTCTGTGAGGTACCACATGTGTCTCTGAAGAGTTTTCCATCTTGGCAAAGATTGGAGTTGTCCCTTGAAAGTTAGTTTTGGCCTTCGCAGTCGCCTCTGCCCGACTGACAGCTCGCTCTCGGAGAAATGTACTGTACGATATTGTAAAATTGCTTAGATCTCCTCCGCCTGCCCTCAAGACGGTCAAATTCTCTTAACCTTGTCCCGGTGGCGGGTACGAGCCACCTTCGCCCTGGGGGGCTAAAAAAGACATCCACGATCTCAAAAACTAAGAGAGCTAGAAAAAAGTGCAAACAGCAATCAAAAGCTCTTCAAAGATTAAATCCAAAATACTTAGGTCATTTTTCTCGTCAGGTCAATATATAGGTCACCAGAGGTCAAAATAGGTCAAAATTGCTAATATGAGGTGTACTAAGAAAACCTCATATATCTCAAAAACTATGATAGCTAAAAACATTTTGTTCAAACCAATCGAAAGCACTTGAGTTGCTCTTTTATTTAGTGGTAATGATTTTTGGGTAAGGTTAAAGCCTAAGGAGCTACAGGTCACTGAATATTCGGAATGTTCTTCGGAATGTCCAGATCCACCCATGCATAAGGGTGTTTCCTTTTACGCTAATAACTTCAAAACCAAGCAAGATGCAGCCATAGTTGATACACCGTTGTAATCCTCTCGTCAATACAAATCGAATGATATATAATATTGCTATGCTAGGTCAAATTTAGAAATTTGACCTGACTCAGGTCAACAGTTTGACCCAACAAGATCTGGTATAGTCATGATGTATATCATTTGACTTGCAGTGACTATACAAACACTTTGGTGACAAAATACATGTTCTGTCTTTGTTTATTCAAAATGTATAGAGTAACACACCAAACAATGCTTATTTGACCTAAGGTGACCTTTCAAAGGTCACAAGTCAAAATGTTTTGTATCAACTTCAGAAATGGGCTAAGAGAAAGTCTTAACCGATGTTTTAAGCTGATTTCATCCATTCATACTGAGAAAAGCTCATTTCGTGATTTTCCCCATGTATTTACAGTGGGGAGGACATGCTCTGCACATGACCTTAGGTCATCAATATAAAAAATCCCGGAACATATGTTGTAGCTCCTCGTGGGCCCAATATGTGGTATGAGTTTCGACTTGATCGATTAACCCTCCGTTTAGTTATGCAGCCCTAAGCTTTGTTTGAGGTGAGGTCACTGTACCTGGCCTGGTGACCTGACCTGACATGACCTGGACCTAAAAATTTGACGGAAGATGTAAAAATGATGTAGAAACAGATAGACTAAGTATGGTGGCGCTGTGCGCCGCCGTTTTTTGGCCACTTTGGAAAAGCCCGAGGGGGCTAAAAAGATCCCCACCCGGGCGAAGGTTAAGAGATGCTGCTCTTCCCCAGTCAGTCGGCAGGGGCTAACAAGCGTTCAGTGTACCACCGCTGCAAATTTCAAACCATAAATGTGTCAACAGTCTAGGCTGCCAAAGGAGGCACATTTTCCGTTTGTAGAGTACCTACCAATGAATAAACCATCTTAGTTTTTGAAAAATATTGCGAGCTCAAATTATAGGTGCAAATTTAGGAGATTTTTTCCTGCATTTGTCTGGCGGAAACATGCCGATTTTTTGTCACAATCCCCACATTGGGCTGTCACCATTTAGAGTAGAACAACGGTAGGTTTTTCGTCACCTGTCTGTCTACCATGCTGGAAATAGTGAGACTTTAAAAAAATTATCGGCAAACGCAGGGTAGCTGGTGCAGACTTCTGTCGCTCCGGTAGAATTAATTGTGTGTCCTGACTTTGTGCTGCGCTTTCATCATCTTCAGAATCTGCTTCGCTGCCACAGTCATTTCCTCGAGCTCGCGTCAGTGCTAGAATCCACAGGCGTTGCAACCGCTGTAGCTTTACACTGGTCCTGGACCACCATTGTATCCCTCTTGTTCTTTTTCACTCTAATGAAGCTCTTGTCCTGGGCTGACGCAAATCTTGCTGTTCGCTTTCCGGGCATGTTTCCCAGAAAGCTTATATCAGCTTTCTTCGCTTCAGCAGTCCTTAATCGGTCCATCTGCATCTGTGTTTCAGCGTCAGTGAGAGATACATCGAATAGCCGGTCCAGCTGGCTCAGGAACAGCATCCTTTGTTTCTTGAAGACGCTCGTGTTCCGGCTCCTGTTTTTCAGTAATGTCTCATATTCCTTGCTAAATCTGCCTATTTTGTTTTAAACTTTTCCTTTCTGCTTCACAGGGATCGCAGCTTGGTCCCAAATTGTCATCACGTCGTTTGCCAACGATCCCATTTCTGAAGTGTTTGGAGCCGTTTCTCTCAGTCTGAAGAGATTTTGCTGAGGGAGGGTGGCTACCAGTTATATATTTAATTATTACCCTTCCAAGACGACTCAATTTCCTTCTCCGACTCCCACTGAGGCATTGGAGCATTGGACTGGACACAAGTGGCAATGCTGTAGGCGCCAATTAAGGCATTATCTGCAGGAGCGTGCCGGGGGCGTGGGGGCACCCACTGCCACTCATTCCGGGCTGGGTCCGTGGTCTGGGGCGGCTCGGTGGAGGATTTGGTTGGCCGGCTCCAGCGCCAGTGGCGGATCTAGCCAGTCGGTTTGGGAGGGGCAAATCAAAGTCGAAAAAACGTCGCGCAACGCAAAATTGCGCTAAAATATGACTTCCCGGTACGGGTGTTTGAAGCAAGAAGCAAAAAAAATAAATAAAAACATCACGGGCTGGAAAATATGAGCTCAAGATCCTTTTTTATCCAAGGCCCGATATTTTCACTGAACATAACTGGTTCCGTTAGAAGTTGAGAGTTAAAGCACCAAAATGTTGCCTATAAACTTAAAAGGAGTCGGGGAAAAAAGGAGGTCGATCGCTTTGGGGGGGCAAAAACATAGTTTTGCCCCGAGCTTTTCCGTTTGGGGGCAATTGCCTTTTTGCCCCCCCCTGGATCCGCCACTGTCCAGCGCTGCCTTCCCCGCGTGGCTTCGCTATCAGCTGATGTACGGCGGCGGTCGTTGGAGGTTTCATGGAGGTTATTGCTGTATTTTTGGAGACTTCTTGAATTTAACCGCAATTTTCTCTAGTGAGCCCGATCTGGTATAGGATTGCTTTGGAGCGTTTAGCCCACGGTTCCTATAGATACGGTTCGGACATGACAGCCAGCTGACTGCCTGATTTGGCAGCACGTTGAGGATATGGTAGTATTTTGAAGGGTTTTGTTCAAGACAACTTTAATTTTACTAGCAAAAGGTAAAATGCAGCGTTTTGATTGGGTAATTGAAACGTTTGAAACAGAATTCTGAAGGAATTAGCATGAAGTTCATCGTGAATTTTCCTTATTATAAAAGCACTTTAGAGACTAAAAACTGCACCCAGAAGATAGCCTGATCAATTTTACATACCAAAAATAAAAAATATACCCTTAAGCACCACTTACATTTTCCCACTGGCCCGTGCCCCAAACCCCTGCAAACAGTCCCATTGGAATTACATGTTAAATTTTGCTGCCAAAAAACTGTTAGAACCAGAAATGGAACCTTCAAAACCCCCAGAATTTTAGAGAAGTATCTCATGTCCGCCCCCTGGTTTAGCCCAGGGGTGCGCTCCGGCCCTTCAGCATTGGCGGAAAGTGGCAACCGTTTGGCGACCTCTAACGGCTGCGATGACGTCAGGTCAACGGCACGGCTCCATCAAAAGTGGGCGGGAATTGTGACTCGAGTGGGATTTTTGTGTGTTCTCTTGCACTATCCGTGGGAGTAAGGTAATAAAACTTAGTTCTTCTGATAGAGAAATAACTGGAAAATTATTTCAGTCACAAAGATTTGGGATTTTTGATGTGATTTTATAGTAATTCTGTGTTGAATGGAGCGTTACGCATCTGGCGCAGGAATATTTATTACCTCGAACACAGGATTGCAGCAGCACCGAAGGTAATAGAGTAAATTGCACCTATTTATGTACTATTTGTTTCTACACCTTAGGTAATAGAGTAAACTGCACTTACTTATTTCTGTGTCTGGCTTAGCAATGCTTCTTGTAGTCTGACATCCTGTTTTTGCTCCATGCAGAATGATAGTGTTTTATGCAGTCCCTATTGTTCCTTTTTGTGGTCCTTTAAAACCATTTGTATGATTTGCCCTACATTTGTAATAGACTTCCATTTGCTGCATGACCCAGTTGCCATGCACAATGGACCAACTCAGATAGAGCTGAGAATCAGGATGCAACAACTTTGGTTATCACGGCACTGGCTTGGATATGGATAGATTGGATGGATATGGATAGAGCTCTGACATTGATGTATAGAATAGTCTTTTATCTCTGTTTTTGGCTACATCTCTAGTGCCCCATTTATATCTCCTTTTGCTCCCTTCACTCAAATGTACAATTTTTCTTTAAAGAAATAGTTTTTATTCTTTGTACAAGCTTGTTTCATTCATGTGTTTAATAATAGTTTTGTTTCATGAATGTTGTGTACAGAATAGTTTTTGTTAAGGCTTAGTATAATTTCTTAATAACAAAGCAAGCTTTACTCTTTGCGGACTACTCTCATTTCTCTTTACAGTGTAAGGAAAATATGAAACACCACACTGCCATGTGCTGCCAGACCTGGCTGGATATGGATAGATGACAATCAGATTGAAACTTTGGTTTCCTTTACCTAGAGCTTTATCCATGTTGTAAATGCATCCAGATCAATCATGCAATATTGATCAGCATTGTGCATGGAAACAGGGTCTTTGTAAATCTGTGCAACTAGGCAGGGAGTATCAACTGGGTTCTCCCTCAGGGGACCGATCTTCACTTGCCGGATTCGTCCGGCAAGTAAAGATTGGAGCAACGGGGTGTGACGCGCCCGGGGCCTCAGTCAGCCTTGGGAGGCACGCCGTCGCATCGCCGCGGATTCATCTTGTCTAGCCCTCCGGCGGCCGCCGCCTCTCCCGACCTCGGCCGGTTAGAGTCGGCGTCTGTCGTCGGCGGCTCTGGTGATGAGGTCCGTGGTGGTGCTGATGACTGCCTTACGGGCCCATTGTTACCTGGTCGGTAACCGTATTGGATCGGGTCAGCTCTGTCCTGCACCTCCCAGTACGTAGCTCCTGTTTGTTTTTGTTCTCTTGTTTGTTGATTATTTTTAGTTCCTGTCACCTTTTTATGCCTTAGTTGTTGGTTCCACAGTTATTTGCCTTCTTCGGCATTTTATGGGTGTAAGGCGCCCACTCGAGGCCTATCTCGAGCCCTGGCGACGAGGTTGACGGGATCCTGGGGGTTGAGGTCCCCCTCGGGCGGGTCAGTCCCGAGGGCTCCAACACGCCCCCTTTGGCCCAGATATCTCGATCCAACCGGGGGTAAGCCGTCCGTAGGCTGCCGCGGGCGGCCTAGCTACGCGGCAGTGTCTACGGGCACTGTCGCTCGGTCCAGCTGGGCAGGGGGATTATGTTTCGGGCATGCGGCGCGGCGCCCTTCGCGGCGGGGGCTGTGATAGTTCTTGCCGGGCGCGACGCGGGCCGGGGTTTCGGAAACCGTCGTTTTTCGAGACCCCGGCCTGTTGCGCGCGCCTAGTTGACCGCAGTCTCCGCTGCGTGATGGCTGCCGCGTTTTGCTTCGTCCCGACTCATGGCCCTGCCGGCCCACTGGGCTGATGGCGTCAAGGGGGTGGGTGCGTTCTGATCGGAGGGGTTGTGTGAGCATCTCTCGCCCCTCTGAGACGGGCGCACCTGCCCCCGTAGGCACTGTACCAGCCCCCGGGCCCAGCTATTGACAGCTGGCAACCCGGGGGCCGAAGGTAAACCAACTCACCATGGCTTGTCTAAGTCGCACTCCCACTGAACCGACCGCACGGACTCCGACCCTCGCCTCGACACCGACCACCTCTTGTCCACCCACCGACGTCGCTGCCGCGATGGAACTCTCGGAAACTGAACCCCCCGCACGAACTCGACCAGAGCAGGCCACTCCCTTGACTCTCGTCATTGACTTCGAGGATAGAACAGTTAGCTCCATTTCAGAACAGAACAGCTCCATTTCAGATCCATGAAGCCCTGCGAAAGTTCCATCCAAAACGGACTTACAGACACCCGAATGGGCGAGTCGAGGTTGAAATGGGAAGCGAGCCCGATGCTAAGAAGCTGCTCTCAACCTCCTCCCTAGAAATCCGGACACCCAGCAGGTCTCTGTCTGTACCGGTGAAGGTCTCTCCGCATGCTACCAAAAACAGTTGCAGAGGCATGATCAGCTGCAAAGACCTACGCGATGTCTCTGAGGAGGAGATCCTGTCAGGCCTAAGAGATCAGGGCGTTTCAGAAGCCAAACGTATGCTGCGGAGAGGGGAAAGCCAGGGGACGGACAACGGCACGTTCATGCTCGTGTTCTCAGGGACTACCTGAGAAGGTGCGAGTGGGCTGGATGGCCATTAAGGTTCGTCCCTTTGTTCCTAGCCCCGTTAGGTGTTACAGGTGCCAGTCATTCGGTCATATCGCTGGCAGCGGCAGAGGTAGGGAACGATGCGGTAGATGCTCAGAGGTAGGTCACAGCTCCAGATCGTGCGAGGCAGAGAAACCCAAGTGTGCCGGATGTGGAGGCGACCACGAGGCGTGGAGCAGGTTGTGCCCTAAACTGACTGAGGCTAAGGAGACCCAGAAAAGAAAAGTCCCACTTCCTCCAAAACCAGTGCCGGCGGCCACACCCGTAACATCCCGGGCAAAGCCTTCTACCGACCACTCTCCTTACCGAGATGTCCTGGTGGGACCCCAGCACAGTGTCGCACCAGCTGAAACCATCACTGAGACCCGTCCTGCACTTACCGTGGATTCGAACATCGGTCAGTTCATGAATCTCTCCCTTCGCCAGTTCCTCGCGATGGTTGCTAAGTTCCTACCCAGTCAACCAGATGACTCCAGCATCAAACAGATGGGTTGTGGGGTAAAAGTCGACGCAGTGACGGAAACGTCATCACCACCACCACCACAGTACCGAGACGCTGCAGTGGGAACGGACCCGACAGCATTCCGGGCGCTCAGTGCCGAGTCAGCCTCCTAGGGCAGCACAGTCAGCCGTGATCCCCCTTAAACTGAAATCTCCGGTAAGAGAGCTCGGGAAGCCTCCCCAACTCTATCTCCACTTTCCCAACGCCCAGTCCATGACGGATCACATCACTCCTACGCTTCCCCCTGAGGAGGCCGCAGGCACAAAGGCAAACCTCTATGAGGGTGAGGGCCAAGCCCCGGAGGAAGTGGGTGTGGGTCTGCCCTGATGCCCCCCTCCGACCAGTGACAAACCAATACGACGAAGAGTCCACCCACAACAGGCAGTCGAAGTCTCTTCTAGTACTGTAACACAAAGCAAGAAACGTAAACTCACATCTCCAACAACAAATACCAAAAGTAGCGAGGACACAATAAAAATAACCTCGGCCTGCGGCCTGGGCAACGCCCCACCGGCGCAGGAGAGCCGCATGACAATGTGCCGAAAGCAAACCATATTTCGTTCTTAATGTATCTCTTCATAAGCCTGCAAGCCAGTTTTATCATTCTTTTCTTTGAAATAACCAATAAAGAGTACGTGGTCACCCCGGATTCGAACCGGACCTACCTGATCAAGAGACAGGGCCTCTAACCACTAGACCACCGTGCCACACTACTCAGCCTCCCACTAGCTGAACACCTGTGACCCGTCAGGAGGTCACTGGCTGGTACAACTCCGCCGAATATGCCGGGCCGCTGGCGCCGGGTGCTGTGCTTGTCCCGAAAAGGCACGATATAAAGGTGCATCTAGAAGACGAACCAAGCATTCTTTTGGGCTGAAATTACTTGTATCGTCGAGATAGGATCCTAAGCTAGCTTCATGCCAAATTTCTTCAACTTCCATCTATTTTAAGGACTTGAAACCATGGTGAGAAGCAAAGGTGGTCCGATAAATTTGGCATCTTATAATACATTTTTGACTAATTACTCGAAAGCCATTAGAGATAGGTGGGTAGTATAAGTGAGCGAAATGACCGCAAGTAACTTTCCTATTCAGCCATGTCAGTTCTGAGTTTGTGAGTGACATGAGCTTGGAACCAGGAAGATGCAAATAAAAGTTTTTTACTCAATTTCTATTTATGCCTATAAAACAAAAGAATTTCACATTCACAATTTCCATCTCCAAATATTATCAGGCAGGAGCAATGTTCTTTCATTATTTGAAATGAAAACTCAAATCGGTCAATTAGATTGTGAGATATTAACGTTGAAATGAAATGAACCAAAATTCAGTCTTCCGGAAGAACTGTAAAAGTAGGTCAAAATTTTATTTTTGCACTCAAAACTATGCCTAAGCACTACAAAATTTGCCTAGCCACCCCTAGGTAACTGCCTTTCAGCTAACTGAGGCCTGTCTTCTGACATTTCGAGCGCACAAGTCGGCCATCAACTTTTAGCGGTTTTTTGCGCGCGTGAGAAATGCCGCGTTTTCGCGCAATAAATATTGTCGGATCAGCTCAATTTTTCCCCTAGCTGGCCCTTGTTATCCATTGAAAAGGACATAAATTTCAAGCTCGTAGCTTAAGAAGTAAAAATTAGACAAATATAAAACAGAAAAAGTTTGAGCCAAAATTTCTCAAAAACTATTTTGGATTTCAACTCGGGGCTTCAGTTTGGGTGTCTGGAGCAGACGGGCTATCATCCTACAAAATTCCAGAGCTCTGACATCAATTCTCAGGACTGACAGACGCCAACAACAACAACAACAACAACAGACCACGACGAGACCCGTCTGAGCGGCCAGAATAGAGCCGCTTGAGAAATCTCAATGCGCTTCGCCCATGGATTTCGTCATGCGGCTCTGACACAAAAACAGCGACCGGAGCACTCTTTCCGCTCCAGCAAAGGCCTCGAACTATCAATTCCTCGAGTCACTGTAAAAACACGAAAACAAAAAATCAAACTCAACCAAACTCAGCGTGCCCAATCCATGGAGAATTTAGGGCCAGCTCAAGCAGACCTAAGGAACTCGGGAGACATCAGACAGCGCATACGAAGGCCCACCCCCCAAGATGACGGGAGGCCGGGGTATACAGGCGATGCATACATGGCAGAGAGGCCAGTGTTTGCTAAACGCTCGCCCCCAAGGGACCCTAATAACCCCCCCACGTGAGGCAAGGAACTGGAACTCCTGCGCTGCCTGGAGAGAACCAGAGATGTTCGACGGGAGGAGTTGGGAAACATGATGGACGACCGAGGTTTCAATCTAGGAAAGTTTTTACACACCCTACTCGTACTCTACTTAATGACGTTTATTTTACAGTGGAACATGAGAGGTTTTAGGGCAAATCACACGGAACTCCAAGCATTGTTAGAGCAGAAAACTCCTGTAGTAGTTGCCTTACAGGAGACCAAGCTAAAACATGACCATCATTGCCAGCAAATATACTATAAAACATTTCGATACGACGTTCATTCCACAACAATTGCTCATGGAGGAGTAGCGCTGCTAGCCCATTCTAGCGTCCCTGCCCATCCCTTCCGCTTGAGAACAAGCCTACAGGCAGTAGCAGCGACCGCCGACCTACAACAATTTAAAGCAGCCATCGTATCCCTATTTCTCCCTCCCGGTGAGGATTTTCCTGGCGATGAACTCACAAATTTAATACAACAGTTGCCAGCAAATTATATAATAATAGGTGACTTCAACGCTTATAACACAACATGGGGCTGCCCCCGCACAAATAGGCGAGGCCGGCGCTTGGAGGAAACAATCCACCGCTTTAACATATGCACTTTAAACACAGGACACCCTACACACATCTCATTGCCTTCTGGAACAGCATCGGCAATTGATCTATCTCTCTGTTCAGCCTCAATAGCCGATCGCTTTAAGTGGCGAACTCATTCGCATCCGTGCAACAGCGATCACTACCCGATCTGGCTTTGGTCTGAGACCCCACATCCGGGCAGGAGAACGCCGCAGTGGAACTTGCGGCGGGCCGACTGGCAGGGTTTTACCTCTGACTGTGTCCTCGATTTTACACCAGACGAGGCCGAAACCGCTACAATATGCGAGGAGGAGCTGCGTGCTCGAATTCTAGACTCGGCTGAGACTTTCATACCGAAGACTAGCTCGCTCCCACGGCGCATCCCCGTGCCCTGGTGGACGGAGGAGTGCAGGCGCACCATTAGAAAACGTCGACGCCGTTTTAAAGTATTTACAAGACAGCCGACAACTCACAATTTAATAGAATACCGACGTACAAAAGCACTAGCCAGACGCACAGTTAGAGATGCAAAACGAAAATCATGGCAAACTTATATTACAACAATAAATCGACTAACACTATTAACAACAATTTGGCGGCGAGTACATCGTCTGGCCGGCCGTAGCTGTGCCATGTCCCTGCCGGTTCTGACAGGTTCCGGCGGAACAATTTCCAACCCCACAGAGGTAGCGAACGCCTTCGGCAATGCGTGGGCTGCTCGCTGGCGGCTGGTCTGTTCAGACCCAAGGTTTTTACGGCACAAAGAAACGAGGGAACGTCTCCCAGTGAGTTTTAGCTCCCATGAACAACTATCATACAATGACCCTTTTACCATATCAGAACTTAACATCGCACTGTCTCGGGCGAGAAGCACAGCCGCTGGCCCGGCCGGTATACACATTGACGTGATAAAGAATCTCAGCGAACGGTCTTCTACTGCTTTATTGTCTTACTTCAACTTCCTTTGGATCACACACGATTTTCCCAATGCCTGGAGAGATGCCACTATCATCCCAGTTTTAAAAGCCGACAAGGATGGTAGCGACCCCCTTCACTACAGACCGATTGCCTTGACCTCATGTGTATGTAAACTCCTAGAACGCATGGTAAACGCACGTCTGGTTTGGTACCTGGAGAGCACCGGATTCTTTTCTAATGCTCAATGTGGATTTCGCGCAGGGCGGTCCACTACCGACCATCTTACATCGCTAGATTCATCAATACGCCGTTCATTCGCCTCAAAGCAACACATGTTCGCTTTACTATTTGACATCGAAAAGGCCTATGACACAGCCTGGCGCTACGCGGTTTTAGACAAGGCACGGAAAGCTGGCATCAAGGGTCACATGGGATACTTTATTGATAATTTTATGAAGTGACGGAAGTTCAGAGTGAGAGTGGGCAACTCGCTGTCTGATAGTTTCTACCAGGAGAGTGGTGTGGTCCAGGGCGGCGTTTTAAGCGTGACCCTGTTCGGTATCCTAATTAATGACGTCTGCGACATTCTACCTCCCACAGTCGAGAAATCTCTGTTCGTAGATGACTTAGCGGTGTGGTTAAGCACCTCCACCTCGATTTCAGCACAGCGACAGCTCCAAATATGCATAGACCGGTTATCCGAATGGAGCCTGAAGAACGGTTTTAGATTTTCCACTGAGAAAACTGCGTGTATGCAATTCTGCCGCCGCCGCTCGTGCACTGACATCAGCCTCCGTTTATACGGCAGGAGAGTCCCAATGGTCCCGGAAGCCAAGTTCCTGGGCATGACGATGGATAAACGCTTGACATACGCCCCCTACATATCACTCCTGCGTGATAAATGTTTCAAACGGATGAATGTGCTAAAGGTGATTTCTCGCACATCTTATGGTGACGATAGGTTAACACTTCTCCGTTTGTACCGTGCTCTCATCAGGTCCGTATTAGATTATGGCTCAGTAGTATATGATGGTGCTTTGAGCAGCGTTAAGCAGCCTCTGGACGCTGTACACCACGCCTGTGTTAGAGTGGCGACGGGCGCTTTTCGTACGTCCCGCAGGGCAAGCCTTCTAGTAGACGCCAACGAACCTCCGCTAGACCTGAGAAGGAAGCGGTTGGCATTACCATACGCTAGCAAAATCAGGCAGGATCCGTCCCATCCAACATACAGGTGGATTTTCGACGAAAATTTGACTATGCCCCTCAGAATGGTGCGACAGACATCTTCACGAGCTCTCTGTTTGCGTGTATCTCTGTGGTTAGAAGGCAGCGGCGTTGACCTGGAAGTAATTGCTGAAAGGCGACCAGAACGTACGGAACCATGGCGACTCATCCCTGCACAATGCGATCTCGATCTGATGCGCCATAAAAAAAGCAGCAACACTACCCTCAGAATTTCTGGCCTTAGCGCTGCGCAAAATCGGCTCCTATGCAGGTCATGCCCGGTTCTACACCGACGGCTCGAAGTCTACCGGCGGTGCTGGAAGCGCCTTTTTAGGGGAGGGACTGAGTCAGGGTTTTAGCCTACCAGCGTCTGTTTCGGTTTTTACCACAGAACTATATGCCATTTTCCGGGTTTTAGGACACATCAAGCGTTCTCAAGAGGATCGATATCTTATCATAACGGACTCTGCTAGCTCACTGACAGCACTCCAATCTCATCACCCACAGCAAAACTGGCTTATACCATCTATGAGAAGGCTTCTGACAGCGATCTCCGCCAGAGGGACTGATGTGCGCTTTCTTTGGGTACCGAGCCATATTGGAATTTCAGGGAACGAAAAAGTCGATAAGGTTGCGAAAGAGGCGTCCGTACTACCCCCTTCGGCGTCAGTTTAGGATTCCGGCTTCAGACCTCAAAGCATCGTTCAGAACACTACAGGAGACCGAATGGCAGTCAAGGTGGGCTGCAGAGCCAGAGTGCTTTATGAAACGTCTGCGCACCTCCATTGAGAAATGGGAGTCGAGCAACAGAAAAAGCAGAAGAGAGGAGGTGGCCCTCTCTAGACTCCGCACCGGGCACTGTTATGCCACTCATGCCTACCACCTGAATAGCTCTATTCCTAACCTGTGTGTACATTGTGGCGACTGCCTTACTGTCCAGCATGTTTTATCCGAGGTAGACTGCTGTGACAATCTGAAAAGGCAAATGCGTCGATTCTTCCCACCGGTCTTCTTAGAGCAGTGTCTTGGAAACGATCCCGTCGTAGACATCAAACACGTTTTATCTTACCTGAAAGAAATAAAGTTTGACATCGTTTATAGCCCTCACAGCGCTTTTTAGCGGCGACACCTCCGACATAGAAAATTCTTAGCTAACCAAGATTATTTTGAACTGACCTAACGTGACAATGCTGGGCACATATAGCCAAAGAAGCTGAAGTGCCCTTAAATACCAATCATCATCATCATCATCAACTGGGTTCAACTATGAAGTCCTTGGGGAGCAGACACTCTATGGGTGTGCCCTAATTTTATTGTTGTAAATACTGACTATTTGTACCAATCGTGAATGTTGGCAGACTACCAATAAGATTGTTGCAAGATATGAAGTGGTCTTTTTAACACATTTGAATGATCCTGTTGTAAATTTATGAACTCTTAATAAATATGGTATTAAAGACATTTTGCTAACAATTATTCCAAAACTTTGAATGGTAGTTTGAATTATTTGCATAGGTAAGGGCTTGACTAATTTTATTTCAATTTTCCACCCACTGATTATATTTTCCCCGGGTGGCTTTTACAGCTAGCACCCCAGTGGAAAACCAGTTGTGGGGCACTGCAAAGAATATTCAGTGATTGCTAAATCCTCTAAATATGAGAGTGAAGAAAGAACATTTACAAAATTTGGCTAAGCTTTCTTTGCCATTTTTTTAAACAAATAATAATACAGAAAGTCGTCCTGGTGATAAAACAGTTGGCAGAAACATAGTCCGCAAAACCAAAGCTCACATTTCCATAAGCTTTCCTGAAATAATTTTCAGAGATAGTTCTGGCACTCTGGTGCTAAGTGTGGCCCTAGGGGTGATCTGGGTGGACACTGATGTGAATTGTAGGTGGTGTTATGTCTAAATTGTGTCTATATTCTCCGTCAGTCATTCTTTTTAGAATTTTTACAAAGTAGTTATTCCCTTTAAGGGCCTTGTAGTTTTTGAAAACACAATTCACAAATAGATTCCAGGTACTTCTAGCCATACGCGGATCCAGGATTGGCAATCGGGGGCACCTTCCGGGGGGCGCCATCCGGACCAGGGGGCGCCACTTTTGACCGACAAAACCTATCAGGTGGGCGCCAAATCCTATCTGTGGGCGCCGATTTTCGCATCCTGGGAAGGGGGTGGGAAGCGACATTTCAGGGGGCGCCATCGACCTTTCAGGGGGTGCCGAGGGTCGATCGGGGGCACGTGCCCCCCTTTGCCCCCCTGGATCCGCCTATGCTTCTAGCCTGTGTGACACAAGAACTTAATCATTTCTGGAGCACTTTCCAATTTCAGTCATACTGCTACTATTTGCAAATTAAAATTTTCAAACTCTATATAAAAGGCTTGAAACTCTAACCAAAGAAGGCTTCAGCTGAATGTAATTTTGTATCATTAGGGCATCCATATTTTAACTGAAAATAATAAAAAAGCTATAATAATCTTTTGTCATGAGGTGGTTCCAGTTTGGGCACTATTGAAAAGATCTAAGTAGTTCTAGATCCATGTCATTGATTTTTATTTTGGTGTTCATGATATGTCTGAAGAGCCTTTGCAGTGGTTTTCATTAGATACGTTTATGTGCTGTTTGTGCGTTGTTCTGCTCCATTTAGGCTTTCTCTGTTGAACTCGCTCACAAGAAGTCATTGTAAGCCAATAAGTTCAAAAACATGAGTGACCGACCTGCCATTTGGTATTTTAATTGTATTTCTTATCTGACATTCACTGAAGGTATTACTCGGAACTGCTCGCTGAAATTATGCTCAGACAATTGAACAACACATATTATTTGAGTCATATTTTCATAACTGTCCATGTTAATAAATATAAATGCAAAATTCCAGCGTCCAACAACAATAATTCCAACATGCAAACAATTTTCAAAATGCACTCCCTACCATTCAGAATAATTCAAATGGTAGGATTATGAGGCAGCTCAAAGTCATCATCACTGCTCCAGTTTTCTTCTTACTGACGTTACTCTCTCTCTCTCTCTCTCTCTCTCACCAGGTGCGAGGCTGCAAGGTAGGATATCGGGGTACCTACGGGTTCTGGGCCGGCGCAGAGCTCGGTAATAATTATCTCTGCTCTCAGCTTTGTCCGCACTGTGGCCATAAGCAGCAGATTGCTAAGAAAATGGAAGCTCTCCACGTTCGAACTAGAGATCTTCTGAGTGGCCAGTGACAAGATTACAGACGGACAGCTGTGCTCTCGCTACCGTGCCAAGATATTCTACTTGTGCTCGGCCGTGGCAAACTATGAAACGGACTGCATCACCATCTTCTTAGACGCCAAGTCAGCCACCGCAGCTTCGTGCTGCGCTGTTTAATGGTGATAGTATTCCAGTGTCCCAAAATTGGTTTTGCATTAGGGTGCTGGGTGTAAAATTCATATTGGAAAATATAGTTGGCGAGTGGAAAATTCGAAATTTACGATATTATGAAAGTACATTGAGACCCTCATTAAAACTCTTAATTACAGTTTAGAAAGAGATTTGTATTAAATATTTGCTCAGTCTCATATTTTTGACTGGTTTATATACACCGGGATGATTTAATTGTGCTAGAAAGGCTCCACCTGATAAGTGAGCGGAAAATTTTGTACAAATAACACAGCAGTGAGTGGAAAATGCGGCTTGACCGGGTGCCGCTCTCCACCCAGCACCCTTTCCAGTACTGCTTGTTTATGTAATGAACTTTCTCTCCCTGCAATATTGTGGATAATGCGTGAGCCGACTCCCTGGATGGGGAATCCGCTGCTTTCCCGCTGTGCCATCCTGGTCGATGCCCACACTTTCGTCCGAATCGCAACACAGATAAGCTGAGGTGAGGCGTGCGTAGTGCCGGGTTGGTGTCGTCATCGTCGGTTCGACGCCGTTCGCCTTTACCCTCAGTGTATGGATGCAAACTGAGTATGATGGCGATGCCTGCTCTGTCGCGAGTAAACTTCTCGTTCGTTGGGGAAGAAGAGGCGAGAGTTGTGACAAGACAATTGCCGGCACCTTCATCGGCGACTGATGGCAACGCATCTCCTCAATTCTCTGAGCATCCAACAGCCTTCGGTAAATAATTTCGCTGTGCTGCAGTAGCCTCCCTTCTCATCCGACCTGGCTTTGTGTTATTTTCTCTCCCTCACGGTCAAACGTGGACGAAACTACAATGACCGTGAAGGCGAACTGTCCGCAAAAATTCAGGGTGTGCAAAGACACTCTTACGAAAATGTCGGGGAAAGTGCGCTGAACTCATGAGGGTGATGCAAAGTGATACTCTTCAGTTTGTACATTCAACATGACGCTGTGACGCTAATCGTTCAGCTTATCTGATACACCTGTTAAGTGTTATTGTTATCTGCATCAAATTTTATCCAGAAGTGTTTTTTCCTGTGTTATTTATTAAAGAAATAATTGGGTGCGTAAAATACTAGTTCCTGCATAATATCGCTGAGGTGTGGATTGGTATGTCCTTGGGACAACTCAAGTGAAACCTGCAAGCGGTGTTAAAAATGTCCCTTAAGTCTGTGTTTTCATTTTCTAATGTCTTGAACTCGGTTCGAGGCAGTCCAATAGATTCGTGGGCCACAGGCCTCATTATATATAGATCACATGCTTCATTCTATACTTTCTATTTTAATATCGGGGTACTAATATGTTTCCAAATTTGGGCACATCAGTCTTCGTAAAAAAAACTTTCCTTTGCTGTAGTGATATACCTTCAGAAATAGCTAGTCATGTCGTATCCATTACCGACGAATATTCACAGTACGCACTTATTGAATATATATCACTTGTTAAGTTAACAAATTACTATTTTATGTGAGTTTCTTCCCGCTGAAGCAGTATTGAACGGAAACCACGAAACGAAGTGGCGGAATACCGTCTCCGGCCGATGGTGCTATCTTTGACGAGATCGATGGTGCAGTGGACGTCAGCGCCGAATGGAGGCATGGGGGACAACGGTGCACTGCGTCTCTTTGATATATCTGAAAACGCTAACTTGCATGAACAGACCAGACGAAAAAATTATAATAACAGCTTAATATATTTATTTCAACCAACAACTCATCCTTGAACAACAAACGGGCAATGTACCATAAATGTTGCTCTTAGTTCACAGCCTTAATTGTACAGACGACACTAGTATGCTGAATGTGCTCTCTTCTTCAGTTACGAAAACTTTCTTGCAGGCTTTGTTTGCCAACTCGAATGTCAGTTACGCATCGCCTCCTGAGCATGCCAGCAGCGAAGACTTCCTGAAAGAGCAAGTAAACATTACCGCTTATTCAAAGCGGCGGGTAGACATAACAGCAGACAATAGCCATTCAATTAAATGTGTTTCGTTCTAAGTGGGCTTTAAAATTGGCGAAGAATCAGTAAACTTCATGTTTCCTGTCTGCCTACAAGAATGAAACGGGCAAATTCCAAAAGCGTAACAATTGACGTTGCTTAGATATGAAAAATTGCATTAAATTATCGAGAGGAACAAACCCGGAGAAAACTGCTGCAGTCACATTACACAAGACTATTTGCAGACCCTGGAGACAAGATTATCAAGCATCTAAGATGATATTACCATTTTCATCCATACCATCTAAGCAAAGGCAGAAAGAGGATGTTTGAGTGAGGCTGTGGGTTGAATCAATATTGAATCGTGCCACCACCCATAGGCATTTTTCAGCGAATTCATATAAAGTTAAAGTAATTTAATAATGATTTCTGCTAATACCTGCTTAATATTTAAGTAATTCATGAAAGAGCTGGCAGAGCTGGATCCAGGATTGTCAATTGGGGGGCGCCATCCAGACCAGGGGCGCAAGTTTTAACTGGAAAAACCTATCGGGTGGGCGCCAGCCTATCAGTGGGCACCCGATTTTCGCATCGAAGGAACGACATTGCAAAGGGGCGCCATCAACCTTTCAGGTGGAGGGGGCATCTAACTTTTTAGGGGGCGACGAGGGTCGATCGGTATGACACCTGCCCCCCCCACCCCCTGGATATGAGATTGTTGGGGTTTAACGACGCACCAACAGCCAGGGTCATACGGCGTTGCCAACTCTCACCCTGTTGGAAGGGATTTTGGGGATCAGATCGACTTATTCAGAGGCTCCGCTGGGACTTGAACCCGGGAACGGTGGCTTAGAAGACAAGGGTGCTATCCACTAAGCCACCTCATCCCCCCCTGGATATGAGAGCTGGCCAATAATTTTCAACGAGAAGCAAAGCCCAGAACAGAATCCCACCTTTTGGGGAGGCTACACAAACCTCCGCACATATTTAAATTCTCGATGGATCTAGCAGCAAATAAACAGGTAGAAACACAAGAGGAAAACCTATGTGAATGTTTTTCATGACATGGCTGGACAAACCCATTATATATTACACAGAAATCGTGCAAAACAACCATGGTCTGTGCTCCTGTCTTTTACCCAGGAAATTAAGTTTATTCACTGCTCTATTTGTTTAACTTCCATACCACCATTGTAGTTTTAGTTCATATTTCAGCTTCCCTGGCGTCTATAAGTAAGAAAAATGACAAAATGTACATAAAGCAAGAAAAAGCTGATCAACCAACAAACAACCTAAAGTTTTGTTCTAAAGAAAGCAGATTAAATAGTTTAAAGGCAAAAGGCAGTAACATGCTTCAACAGTATCCAAGGTTCAAGCTTCACTCAGTTTGGAATACTTCAATGAATGCAGCATTAGCTTCATTACTGTTGACCCAGGTTCAAATACCAAGTGATAACAGTAAGGATTTCCTTATCCTTTTGAAAGGTGGCAGCACCATTACTTCCGCGGTTGGTTTGTTGCAAAGCACATAAAGCTTCTTCTTAAACAGGCTTTTGAGTATGCTGAGGCTGAAATTTAAAATCATTTAAAATTACCAGCAGCATTTCCTCCTCACCATACACAAAGAAACATCAAGACAAAGAAGGAGCAAATTTGTATTTGACCATAGTAATTGAAAAAGTGGGTGACTTTCTGGAGAACCTATTTCAGCACGTGACCTCTCCACCCAGTGTGCAAAGTATGGCATTTTCAACGAGATCTCATCAGTGCGAATTCCCTTGGAGACAGGAGCGAGTAGTGCACATTTTATCAACCTGGTGTGAATTTGCAAGACTCGTGCGAGGAAGTTGACACTTAAACCAAATAAATAATGGCTGAATGGTTATTAAGACACAGGAGAGGGCCTTGTAAAAAGTCCTTAACTAACTAACTAATAAGAGAGGTAGTATTGCATTGTGTGAGTAGCAATGTGTGCATTTTTCTCCCTGGTATATGACAGATTGGTGCAATTTTTTGGAGGCTGGTGGTGCAAGAATATTAGATTG
Organism: Lepas anatifera; assembly: GCA_034440635.1. Taxonomy (NCBI): domain Eukaryota; kingdom Metazoa; phylum Arthropoda; class Thecostraca; family Lepadidae; genus Lepas; species Lepas anatifera. Next base: position 55,308 of record JAOTON010001596.1, on the reverse strand, counting down.
CTAGGGCGACTCGTCTGGCCTGCTGCCATACTTTGCAGAGTGGCTCTCCACTGTGCAGGAGAAAATGGGATATCTCCCATTGCCAATGCATTGGAGATACCCTTTTAGCACTGCAACACTGCTCTTAACACAAAATAATATCCTCTTGAGATCCGAGCCCAAAGTATTTGATGCAACTACCAACCCTTTTTGATTTTTGGTGTTTGAGACACAAGGAACTCAATAATGAACAAAAATTTAAATTCCAAAATTTATAAATATAATTTATTGGGCTTATAAAATCCTATATATACCATCTTCGAAGGAGATTGTTCGGCAACCAAAAATGCTAAAAACACTGGACGAAAACTAACAAATTTCCAATAATTTAAGCTTTCTGTTCATACGCTTATCAAAACTAAGTTCTGTCAGTAACATTTTTTGAACTACCTACCTTCCTCGGAGCAGCCGCGAAACCGTCCGGCGCCTGCGTCCATCATCAAACAAAGAAAATTTGGACTCACTTGCCCTTGGGTCTAGTTTATGATTTTGACACCAGAAGAAAGCTACAATGTCAAGCTGTCTATACATAATAGCTTTAACACGCGCATTGACGGGGGGCGGGTACCCGCCCCCCCTCGGGTTTTTCGGAGACAGCAGAAAAACGGCGGCGCGTAGCGCCACCGTACTTGGTATACCTTTTCCCTCATCATTTTTACAACTTCTGTGAAAATTTTAAGGTTAGGTCATCTCAGGTCAGGTCACCAGTACAGGTCAAGTGACCCGACCTCAAAAAAAGTTTAAGATAACATAAGTCGGAGCAGGGTGAACTTATCCGATTGAAACTCACATCACATAATGGCCCCACCGAGTTCTCTAAAATATGTTCCGGTATTTTTGATATCGATGACCTAAGGTCAGGTACGAGGCATGACCTCTCCATTGGAAATACATGGGAAAAATGGTTTTTACGGAATAACTCAGTAACGGATGGTGATAGAACATTTATTTTAGCTGCATTAGACTCGCCTGGTCTTTGCGGTTCTAATGATATGCATTTTATATAATTTGACTGTGACCTGACCTCAGATCAGGTCAAATCTTTGATTTGACCTAGCAAGGTCAAATTATATATCATTCGATTCGGCTTGCTAAGAGGATTCATACAGTTTAAGTCGTTTTGCTCTATCTTTACTTGTTCAGATTTCATGGCCGAAAAACTGAATTTACATGTTATACCTATGACGGGCATGTTTTGACCTCTCGTGACCTTAAATGTGACCTGACAAAAAAATGGTTCAAATGTTTTCGATGGAGAAGTGGATGGGCAGCCCAACGCCGTTTACCGTTTTTCGCTACCTACCGTGGTTCTCGAGATCTTAGGGGGCGGGTACCCGCCCCCCGTCAATGCGAAGGTGGCTCAGACCCCCGTCAATGCGCGTGTTAAAAGGCTGCTACATTGGTAAGAGGTGGTAGAGCCATTCAAACCTGCGTATAGATACCTATACGTGGGGTCTCAGGAGGATATGAATTCCCATGCCAACACGTGCATCCATGACAAAGCATGGCTGATGCATGCCTATGTGGCGGGACAGCACAATTCCAATACATAACAAATTCCAACAACTTCCAGGTACAACCTTCAATTCAGAACTGCTCATTCAACATGTACGGACACTCAGTCCAAAAATGGATGTTTTATTTTATATTTGAAGTTGCATTGAATATGCATTTTGTTTGGGTTTAAGGGCAGCACCCATTATAGTCATGGCTTGCCCATTGATGTATTGCATACATGAATAGTAGTGTAGTATAAGTATAATACAGCTTGTAATATAACCAGATTTGCTGGATGATATGAAACTACCTGATAATTATCATGCAATGGAGGAAATATCAGTTAATCACATGGAAAGGACAGGGCAAAATAAATAAACCACACATGAATAAATGGCAATAGGCTCACTTGGAAAGCTTAGTATTCTGATACGAAAAATCCTACATTTCTTCTGCTAAATCCCGATTGGGCCTGTCACTTCAGGTCCACAGAATGTAAAAATCACCATCCCATCCTACTGGCACATAAAATTCGATTTCCAGGCTTCCAAAAGGCCAAAAACTCCACGCATATTATCAAACTCGAACGCGCCACTTACGCACCCCCGAATTTAAACAGGTATTAGTGACAAACTATGATGTAAAATTGTAATTTTCTATACTGGACATATTCCTCGATCATTTCTCTATCCAGAAAACCATGTTACAATACCACCCTACCCCGCATCTGCTCACCACAGCCCATAACAAATATCCATCTCACCTCTCCCCATGCTATCTGGACGGGGAGTCTCGGTTTGTTTGGTTGATATTTCGTCATCACTCGACAATGACAAAAATGACCTTGAAAACAAACGGTTGCCATGTTTTGGAGGCGGAGCGTTCTACCTTCTCTCTCTAGGGCCTTGGTTTAGCCTATCTGGCAGTCCGTGGGTGCGGAGGCGGATCAGTGAAGTCACGTGATCATTGAAGGTTCGTTGTATATCCATGTGAAAGAAAGTAGTTTCCGAACTGCGATGCAAATCTTTGTGACCAACCGGTGATTTCGGGTATTCAATAGTTTTCTATATGATCTATCGTTTACCACAGGGGTAGGCCGCTGAAGTTCATGAAGTGAGTGCGTTGCGTTGTATTTTGCGTAGGAACAAGCAAATAGTGCCGTTTTCAGTGTTGTTTCGAGCAGCGGTTCTTTCGGTAGCCTGATCTCGTGCGGAGCAGATGTGCGTCTTTCGCTAGGTAAGTCTCTGTCGGTTTTCGGGATCGGATCGACTCTATTCGCGTCTGTTTGTTGCTGAAATTGGCCTTAATACGTTTGCATCTTGAATAACGGTCTATTGATGCCAAAAAGTAGGCAAGGTGGTGATGTTATTCTGAACTTCAATAGATGCGCGAGATGAGGTGGTGCGCGCAGCGATGCGCCGTGGAGTGAGCGCGGTTAGGCGCTGAGGTAGCCATCTTGGCCGTGCAACTGTTAAAGGGACATTGTCGCAAAAATTTTTATTGTGGTTTCTTAATATTTGAAAAATCCTGATTCTGGTACTATCAATCATTTCTTTATCTTCAGCTAAATTTTTGGAGGCCACTCAACAATTATTCAAATTTGCTAACAATATCAATAATAGGCTGTAACCTGCTCTTCACCTCTATTGTATCAATCAAAGTTATAAGTTCTATAAATGATTTTTTGGGAGTAGAAAATGTTTTTATGCTGTATTCGTATTCAATTTATTTTTGTTAACCCTTAAAAAATACAAATATTAGATTAGTTTGTCCAAAACATTCGGCTTGAGAAAACTAATCAGGAAAGTTTTAAAATCGGGCAGGTGTCGTACAGCGGGGATGGTATAGTGGCATCCATTCCCGACTCTCACACGGGTAATACGGGTTCGAATCTAGGTCGTGGAAGTTTTTACTGTACAAACAATTTTTCTGATTTTCTTCTTGTTTGTTCATGCGTACTAATGGATGAAGCATAGTCGGATCCATGATTGCCGATCGGGGGGGTAACTTCCGAGGAGGGCACCATCCGGACCAGGGGGGCGCCACCTTTGACCGGCAAAACCTATCAGATGGACGCTAAATCCTATCAGTGTGCGCCGATTTTCGCATCCTGGGGGACGGGATGGGACGCGACATTTTAGGGTTCACCGAGAGTTGATCAGAGAAAGGAGGGGGGCACGTGCCCCCTTTGCCCTCCTGGATCCTCCTATGGGATGAAGTAAATATTCTAAGGACAATTTCTTCTGGTTATCCCTCCGTCCGGGTAGTTGAGGGAAAGGGAATATTAGCTCCAAATATTTTTCTAATCTGACCGGCGTACCAAACTGGAACCGGCTTGTCTCCAGCTCTCTGCAATGGTTCTCAATCCGTCGGATTTCCCTCTATTGGAGACCAGTTCCCCTGTTTTCTGACCAGCGGGACACGCTGTTCGCCGTCCGAAAATGTCTTTTGTGTCCTTTGCTGAAGGCCATTCTTGAAGGCTGACCGGTTTTCGTGCAAACCAAGAACCAGAAACCGGCCCAATAAAAAGTAGGAGTGGCTCTTCGAGATTATATGTGTTAATCTCGAGATTAATGTGTCTCGAGATTAATTAATCGTTTAACTCTCGCCCCACCGGGTAACATCGATGGCCCCCCTAAGGTTTTTCCGGGATAGCAGAAAGACGATGGGACGCAGCACCGTGGTTGAGGGCTCTACCTCTCACTGCATCATTTTCCCACCATCCCTGAAATTTTTTACCCCGGGTCACCCAAGGTCAGGTCACCAGACGAGTTCAACCAAGGTCACCTCACTTCAGCTTTAGAGCTCTGTAAGAGCTACATTTCGGAGTCGATCGATTTGAAACTTCCTACACTTTATGACCCCTCCAGGGTCTACAAGGTGTATATCCGGGATTTTTCGATTTCGTGCCCTGAGGTCAGGTCACGAGGTGACCTCTCCCATTGAAAAAGCATGGGAAAAGCTGTCTTATGATCTAAAAGTCACAAAAACGATTGAAAATGCTCAGCTTGATCAGAAAAGCGTTTTTGGACACCCTTTCACGGATTCCAGGGGCCATATTTGCCCTTTGACATCCCCAAGGTCATCCAAGGTCACCAGGGGTCAAAAACAGTATTTTGACAATAACTTTGACCTGTATAAGCTGGAGCGCTGAAACAAACACCATCGTGTTTGTCTCGTCATTGGCTTTCATTTGATATACGGCAAGGTCACTTTCTGACCTTTCGTGACCTCAGGTCATACTAGGTCACGAGGTGACCTCTGGAGGTCAAACTACTGGCGGGAGGTCTTTACATTTCCATACCAGAAAAAGTACTGGCAATTTGCTATCAAATGTACTTTCCCACACCTCAATAGTTCTAAGGGCATAAGAGTTATGCCCAGTTTGCTTAAGCATTGCATATTTGAGTGAAAATAGCCGATCTTGACCTAATTTTACCTCTGGAGGTCAAACCATTGACCTGAACACTAAAACATGTGAAGTAATTTCTTACTGAATTCACGCGAGCTTTCTAGTGCACTTTGCAGATTTGCGCTAACGCCCATATTTTCGGAGTTAGAGGAGGGCCATCGATGGCCCCCCGGTGGGGCGAAGGTGGCGCCGGACCCCCGGTGGGGCGCGGGTTAACACGCGCATTGACGGGAGGCGGGTACCCGCCCCCTCCCCGTCTGGTTTTTCGGATAGAACATAAAAACAGCGGCGCGTAGCGCCGCCGCACTTGTATTCATACGCGTATATTAACAGTAAAAACGCAGTACATGGTAAAACATACACTCCTAACACTAGGCAAAGAAAACTAGGCAGGGGCGCTGCCACGGAATTTAAGCCATCACACATTTATTAGGTAGGTACTTAACACACTCGGGTTAAAAATAAACTCGGGTTAAAAAACTTGACATACCTTCTCTCATCATTTTTACAACTTTTGTCAAAATTTTAAGGTTAGGTCATCTCAGGTCAGGTCACCAGTACAGGTCAAGTGACCTGACCTCAAAGTTTAAGACAACATAAGTCGGAACAAAGTGAACTCATCCGATTGAAGTGACCTGACAAAATGGTTAAAATATTTCGATGGAGAAGCGTATGGGCTACCCAAAGCCGTTTACCATTTTTCACTACCTACCGTGGTTCTGGAGATTTTAGGGGGTACCCGCGCCCCCTGTCAAAGCGAAGGTGGCTCAGAGCCCCGTCAATGCGCGTGTTAATCTGGTAAAACAACGAGATAAAACGTTAATCCGTACTAGATAAAACGTGTTCGAGATTAAATGTGGCGGTCTCCCAGGGCGGACCACCCTGAAAGACCGCCTGGGCCTTTCACGGCAGGAGAGTGTGGAGGTGGAGCGCCTGCGCATTGGCCACTCCCTTCTCCTGTGCAGCTACCGAAAGAGGATCGGCCTGAACCCGTTGGCCACGTTACAGGAATGCGACGATGGAGAGGACGAGATCCTCCACCACCTTCTGACCCGGTGCCCTGCGTGCGCTGACCTGCGCTGGGACATATTTGGACGGGACGACCCGCCCATCCGGGAAGCGCTGGCGGACCCACGACGGCTGGCGATGTTCCTGCGGCGGTTGGGGCGCCTGCAGGGGCGCCCCCTCCCATATGGCCGGAACATTCAATCAATCAATCAGATTAACACGCGCATTGACGGGGGTCTGAGCCACCTTCGCATTGACGGGGGGCGGGTACCCGCCCCTCCCCCTAAGATCTCGAGAACCACGGTAGGTAGCGAAAAACGGTAAACGGCGTTGGGCTGCCCATCCACTTCTCCATCGAAAATATTTGAACCATTTTTTTGTCAGGTCACATTTAAGGTCACGAGAGGTCAAAACATGCCCGTCATAGGGATAACATGTAAAATTCAGTTTTTCGGGCATTACATCTGAACAAGTAAAGATAGAGCAAAACAACTTGAACCATATGAATCCTCTTAGCAAGCCGAATCGAATGATATATAATTTGACCTCGCTAGGTCAAATCAAGGATTTGACCTGACCTGAGGTCAGGTCAGGGTCAAATTATATAAAATGCATATCATTAGAACTGCAAAGCCCAGGCGAGTCTAATGCAGCTAAAATAAATGCTCTATCACCATCCGTTACTGAGTTATTCCGTAAAAACCATTTTTCCCATGTATTTCCAATGGAGAGGTCATGCGTCGTACCTGACCTTAGGTCATCGATATCAAAAATACCGGAACATATTTTAGAGAACTCGGTGGGGCCATTATGTGATATGAGTTTCAATCGGATAAGTTCACCTTGCTCCGACTTATGCTATCTTAAACTTTTTTTGAGGTCGGGTCACTTGACCTGTACTGGTGACCTGACCTGAGATGACCTAACCTTAAAATTTTCACAGAAGTTGTAAAAATGATGAGGGAAAAGGTATACCAAGTACGGCGGCGCTACGCGCCGCCGTTTTTCTACTATCTCCGAAAAACCCGAGGGGGGCGGGTACCCGCCCCCCGTCAATGCGCGTGTTAAATGTGTCCGTCGACATCTAAATCTTTGATATAATTGTAATTCTTTGGTCTCCGGAGAATATAAAACACGTAGTCTAGAGAACCGGAGAATAGCTGAATGTGATACGGAAGAATAACTCTTGATATGCGTCAGAACTGGGGAACCAGAGAGCAGCCACCACGATCCTTGGATGAACTAACAAAAGTGTGGAACGCACCACGAACCCAAACCTGATCACTTTTTGTTTCAGGGGGAACGTTTGTTGTGTGTTGCAGGTTGGAAATGGACTATCCACCTCACTCCTCTGTCCGTGGTGGTAGCTCTTTCTAATTTTTTTCGTATATAGATATACAAGATTTAAGAATACATTGTTTTTTACTTCAAGTTGAGTTAGTTTCTGATCAGGGCACATCAAGAAAATATACCTCAAAATTATAGCCTGGAACAGTTCGTATTAAATAAAAAGGATTCTATAATTAATCTTAACATTGGTAGTCACAGAGTCTAAACCTAAGAAGACGCATCGCAGCTTTAAAATATTTAAAAATAACTTATTTTACTCTACAACCATAAAATAATCATTATATAAAATAGTATATTAACCGTTATTTTTATTAGATTGTTTATTAGATTATCTACGTTGATAAGATATTTCATGACCAGCCTCCTCGAATCATAGTTCCAAAATGGGGCTAATACACTGATAAATATTCAGGTACATCCCTTTACCAAAATTCTCATAATATAAAAGGTGAACACATACATTTTTAGTCAGAGTGCTAGGATAACCTCGAATCGAGTTCCAATATTTGAATATTCCAGTACTGAACTGCATTATTCCAGCATTCGATTTCCAAATCAGATCTAAATTTCAAGCCTTGGTCACACTATGACCAAAAGTTTTCGCTTATTGTATTATGAGGATTCTGACGAGGGGCTGTGCCCGAATATGTGATCACAGTGTGATCACAGGCTCCATTTTGCGTCAAGAATTCGAGAGGCAAAGCCATGAAACATCTTACCAATTTATAATCATGCTCCTCGGCTACGCAATGCAAAATTCATCTACTTTTAAAAACCAACAGATATCAGTTGATCAATGAGGCTTATATTCAATCTCACAAAAACATGAGAAAATATAACCTACCAGGAAATTACAAGCGAGTGATAACCCTCGGCAGGTGAGAAACGCGTGCAACAATCAGGTCTGCGAGTCCCCAACGAGCAGTCTTCCAAGTGCAACGTGGACTAGAGGATATAACTCAGTACGTCAGTGACGGATCCAGGCCAATATTTTTGTGGGGGGGAGGGGAGGACAGGGTCCAAAATCGTGAATACACATTTTTTTAAAGGTCGGTGAAAATCGCAGAGTTTGGGAGGAAAGTAAATTTTCCCTGAACCCACCAGTGGGTATGCAGCTCCTAGCTTCCAGTCCTTGAAGTGCACTCTAAGAAGGCTGGGAGCGAACCAAATACTGAGTGTACATCAAAAGCATAACAGATTTTGCATCTGTCCACAATAAGTGCTACACGGTTTGATAAAATGTTCACCGCAATAGTCTGAGCACAGAGGTGTCACTTATTATTTTCGCCGACTTTCGCACGTACGACCACCAACAAAATCTGACCACTTGGTTTTTTACTATAAAGACCCTTTGCATTACTAGTTTTCTTACCTTTAGGCTAAAAAATACTTTTAATGGCATGTTTTACTGAGGTCCTCAGAGGATTTGCCTTAATATACCGCGATAAACACCACTTACGCACATAAATGAACGTATACTGCGGGCACACAGGCAGACGACCGAGGTGCACTCAGGCAGGTTCGTGTTAAATGCAAAAAACTGCTGGCTGTGGTACTCTGTTAACTCTGGGATTCCATTGCTCGTCCTCTGAAGCTTGTCTTCCAGCAGCAGGCGTAATTTGCGATAGTCACTGTCGAGGGGCAGCACCTGATTATTTCTGTTTTGCGTTCAGCTTGCTGGGGTACGCTCTTCTTAAATTAGAAGATATTTTCACAGCAGGAACAAATGGGACCAAATAAAGGGTACAAATAAAATATCACAAGCCCACAATGAAAGCAAACAAGATATCACTGAATCTTGTTTTAAACATATGCAATATATATATATATATATATATATATATATTCAAGAACAAAGACATCCCCAAAGACGATCTATAGTCTAGATCATGGGTTTGTGGAGGGGTCAGGTGGAACCATGCAAATTCATGTTTTTTTATAAATTACAATACATTATTTCAACACTGGCCCACAATAGGAAACAAATATTCCAAATTTCAGGTCTATGGGAGAATCAGTCTGATTGGGTTCATCCCATTCAAACTAACAAACAAAATGATCATACACAAGCTGGTCCATTGGGACGATAGCTTGATGATACACAGCAGCTACAAAAGACAGGTTTTCTAGTAAACAAATTTTCTCTTTGAAGCGACCCGCCTAATCCTTCATATATTCTTCCAGGAAAACACAAAAAATTGCATCACCCAAGACTGCCCCCTGTCATTCCTACATGACTATCCATACTCTTTGTTCACAATTATATTGTTGTATTGGGTACACTCCTAGTGTTTCAAATCATAATACATCTTATCCTAGTTTTCCTTCAGTTCATTTTTAATATCAATTATAAAAAGCATGCAGATGGGCATTTTCAGAGTTCAGATGGCAGATGCATGAATTCATCTGCAGATGGGCATGAATGCAGATGGGCATTTTCCGAGGGCAGATGGATGAATTCATGCTACAGTCACTTTCATGTCTGGAAACAAACAGTAGCACTTGAAATATGAGTAAATGGATCTGATAAGTAGATAGGAGTACACTGACTGCTATGTACTGTATGGTACCAAAATAAATGGAAAATCTGTTTCAATCTGTAAAATTAATCAAAAACATTTTCATACTTAAAAGAAGGTAAGCTAAGCAGCAAATGCACTAGCATGCACACATTTTGCAGAGCCAGTATTTGTAACAGGTAGAAATTTGTAATTCAAATTACAAGCTTGATATAGACTTTTACTAGAGTGCACAAATATTGTAAATATAAAGTTAGACCAAAAAGAGAGGGAATATGGAGGGAATAATTCAAAAATAATATGCTTAAATAATCATTGGAGAATTGCCATCACCAAATAATTTTCACCTATTTTGGTACACAAGTTCACCTGTGCAACAATAAAATGAGGACTTTTTGGCATTGACACTGCTCATAAGCCTTGTTCCGTCTGCCAGCACAGCCTTGCCGCGAGCCCTCGAGCCTCTCCTCTAGAAAAGAAATACCACAACTGTCTCTAGTATGTGCTATGGCTAATCAGACAAAAATGAACCAGAATACTTATCTACCAATCACAAAAAAGTATGCTACCACTGTTGTGCTGTTACTGTTTTTCCAGCAGCACCACAGCAGGTAGCCAGCCTGTAAATCTAAGATTGGTTCTAAGATTGGTTTTCAGGGAGAGGCTATAGCCATGTGACATAGACTCAATCCAGTGTGCAAAGTATGGCATTTTCAACGAGATCTCGTCAGGGTGAGTGCCCTAGGAGACAAGAGTGAGTGGTGTGAGGTTCATCAACCTGGTGTGAATTTCCCAGGCTGGTGCAAGGAAGGTGACACTGAAAACCAAACAAATAATGGCTGAATGGTTATAAAGACACAGGAGGGGACCTTATAACAAGTATTTAACTAACTAATACAAGAGGTAGCATTGCATTGTGTGGGTAGGATAGGGTGCATTTTTCTCTATGGTATATAGCAGTTTGGTGTGAATTTTTGGTGTCTGGCAGTGATATGATTTTAGGTGGCTGGTGTGACTCGTCTAGCCTGCTGCCATACTTTGCAGACTGGGACTCAATGCTGTTCGCTGATTGGTGTTGACAGACGAAACGAGACCACAGCTATAACAGTGGGCCAAAATGAATAGTTATCAATTAAGCATACAATTTGCTTTTTGGCAACTTCATGAACCTAATTAATGCAGAACAGAAACATTAAATGCATTGCCCATACTTGATAAGATTAATGTTTGACTAACTCACTACACTCACTAAACAAAACCTCAATAAGCATTGGTGGCCAGCAAAGATGGATGGCAAAAATTCAAATTGTTTCATTAACTTTTCACACATAGATTTTTTACCTCTAAGAAAATCTCAATTGACCACATCAAAGGCTCAAAATATTCTACGTGCAGATTACCGACGATATGTTGATCCACGAGACCGGAGAGGCGACATCTCCTCGTCCGAAAAACCACCCAAAGCTTTCTTCATGCCTCAAAGGAGGCTCTTCTGGATCGCGCTACCCGTATCTTTTTATTGTATCATTTTAGCTGCAATGCAATCATGCAATAACGAACAATTATTAATTATAATCTTTAGGGTATTCGGGCCTGACCGCAGCGCTAATTAGTGTTATAGAATTTGTATTCATATCTTCGCGTTTGCCGCGGTTTTTGAAATGGTGAATATCGATAGCTCATTGGTAGCCATGATGACATCACATTGATGTAAGATAAGCCCACGTGACCAGATCCTATAAGGACTGGGCTTCTGATTGGTTGATGGTATATCTTTAAGGTCCTATATTTCTCTTTCAAAAGCTTTTTGGAAATATATTTTTATAGAATAATTTTTGATGTTATAGATTTTAGCTACTGAACTGCTTTAAAAGAAATGTTTGACATTTTTTCATATATAAATTGATAGCTTTAGCCGGGTCTACGTCACTTTATCGTTACCATAAGGACTCGGTAAAGTCGTCTATAAATGTTGACTTTGAGGCCGATTTTCAGGCATTTTGAGCCTGAATTTGCAAAATTGAGAATATGACTTCTGGAACAACTTTTTGTAACCTTTTGATCTAGCCAATAAAAATTTTTGCGACAATGTCCCTTTAACCTGTGCTGAGTCGCCGTGTATTTGAATGGAGGCATCGAGTAGGTACGAAACCTCATCAGGCATCAACTTGTGAAATCCTTATCATTGAATAGTGAACTTGGTATAAAGTAGCCTGTAGTTTATTCATGGACAAATTGTATTTATCGTTCGACGATGGTATAGTTCTTGCAGTGGCGGATCCAGGGGGGGCAAAAAGGCAATTGCCCCCCAAACGAAAAAGCTAGTGGCAAAACTATGTTTTTGCCCCCCCCAAAGCGATCGACCTCCTTTTTCCCCCGACTCCTTTTTAGCTTGTAAGCAAAATTTTGGTGCTTTAACTGTCAACTTCAAACAGAATTAGAGAAGTTCAGTGTAAATATTGGGGCTTGGATAGGAAAAATGTATCTTGAGCCCATATTTTTCACCCCGTGACGTTTTTTTTGCTTTTCGTCTCCAGTTCCCAAAATATTGTAATATTGCTCCTACCAAAAATAGCGCAATTTTTCACTGCGCGACGTTTTTTTCTTGCTTTTCGACTTTGGCTTGCCCCTCCCAAACCAAACGGCTAGATCCGCCACTGAGTTCTTGCGCTGGTAGATTAGTGTAAAAGCCGGTAGATTTGCTTAAACTTGCTTGGTTAACCGTAATTGAGCTGGGAGTTTGCATGTTGCCAGAGGACTGTTCATTGGTAATTTTGGTCGTTTTCCCGACATTTTTTCTCTCGGTTGTTATCCACCACAGTTCATGATCGTTCTTCGATATTGTATTGGTCGTATCTCGACACTCTCTGATGACTAATCAGTTTTGTTTACGTTCATTAGCGACATATTGTTTGGCTTGGGCTGTATCAGTGTTAACTTAGAGAAACGCTTTGCTGCGCAGCATGTTTTCCGTGGACTGCTTTGAACTTGTCAAATTCCTAACGCAATTTGTGTTCATCAGTTCACCCTCTTTCGACCTCTTTCGGCCTCTTCTTTCGACCATGTTGAGCTCGACCTGCCGCCGGGCAATAAACCTGAGGCGTTGAGCTCAGTTTTCTTCTTACTGCGTGGCGGCGACTACAAATGCGGTCTAATGTTTTTTTTTAGTTTGGCGTGTGCGATTTGTTAAGGAGCTTTCCTTAAAGGGAATGTGGCACCTTGGTCGAATCCTGGAATTTAGTGAAATTAGGCGTACTTTTAGCCCAAAATAATGAAACCACTCGATTTCTCTGAAAAATGTTCAATAAGCTCAATATTTTGTTTTTAAAAATACTCCTCTAGGAAAATAAATAAATAGCTGCCTGTGGATGATGTCATGATCTGGCAACCACTGCCATACTTGAAATGCTTCGAGGGCTTCGATTGGCTGATGCTCATCGTGACGTCAGCATAAGTCGTCACACCAGCAGCTCACAACAATGGCCGCCCGGCGAGGGGTTGATGAGGGGGTTGTTGTCAGGTAGGTTTTAGCTTTTTTCTACGGAAATATCGAGTTCCAAGACAAATGATATATGGAGTACCGGGTTTTCCGACTTGCTTTACAACTTGGCTATCTCAGTTAAAATCACGTTATGAAGGTGTCACATTCCCTTTGACGAAGATAAAAATAATACAGCTACATAGTTACTTAGCACGACTGAGCATATCAAATGACATGCACGGCATCCTTCCTGATCTGGGTGCCGAAATACCATCAGCATGGGCATATATTCATGTCCCCGTTTTTCTGTAGTGTGTTAAGTGTTTTGAGACACTTTCTAATGCACTTGCACAATGCATAGTTTAACCCGTGCCCCAACGGGGTCCGGCACCATCTTCGCCCCATCGGGGGCCAAAGATGCCCACTTCTAACTCCGAAAATATGGAGGTTAGCGCAAATGTGCAAAGTGCATTAGAAAACTCCCGTGAATTTACTAAGAAGTTACTTCGCATGTTTAAGCGCTCTGGTCAATGATTTGACCTCCAGAGGTCAAGTTATGTCACGAAAGGCTACTTCGACTAATATATGTAATGCTTAAGCAAACTGGACATAGCTCTCATACCGCTAGAGCTATTGCTATCAGGTAAAGTACGTTTGATAGGAAAATTATATACCTTTTTCTGCTATGTGGAACATAATAACCTCCCGCCAGTGACCTCCAGAGGTCACCTCGTGACCTAATATAACCTGATGTCACGAAAGGCTAGAAAGTGACCTTGCCGTCTGTCAAATAAAAGCTAGTCACGAGACATACATGAATACGTTTATGTCAGCACTCTAGCGTGATTAGGTCAAAAGTTATGGTCAAAATGCTGGTTTTTGACACCTGGTGACCTGTAATGACCTCAGATAGGCCAAAGGGCAAATATTGCCCTTGTCTGTGAAAGGGTGTACAAAAACGCTTTTCTGACCAATCTGAGCATTTGAAATCATTTTTGTGACTTTTAGATCATGAGACAGCTTTTGCCCGTGCTTTTTCAATGAGAGGGGTCCCCTCGTGACATAACCTCAGGTCACAACATCGAAAAATCCTGGATAAACATTTTTAGCCCCTTGACAGGTCATAAAGTGTAGGAAGTTTCAAATTGATCGGCTTAAAATGTACCTATGGTAGAGCTCAAAAGCTGAAATGAGGTGACCTTGGTTCACCTCGCTTGGTGACCTGGCGTTGTGTGACCCTGGGTAAAAAATTCAGGAATGTGGAAAAATGATGGGATGAGAGATAGTGCACTCAACCATGGTGCTGCGCCCCCTCGTTTTTCTGCTACCACCCAAAAAAACCTCACATATATCACTGGTACCCGCCTTCCCTCAGCAAAATCTCTTCAGACTGGGAGAAACGGTCCAAACGCTTCAAAAATGGCATCCTTGGCATAGGCCATCGATGCCCCCGGTGGGGTGAGGGTTAAAGGGAATGTGGCACATTTATAACGTGATTTTAACTGAGATAGCCAAGTTGTAAAGCATGCCAAAAAAACTCGGTACTCAAAAATATTTTTTAAACTCAAAATTTGTATGCATAAAAACCAAAAACATACCTGAAATGTACCCAAAACGTACCCAAAGCAGCCGGCCACAGTCGTCAACTGTGGGTGTGACAACATATACTGACATCACGGGGAGTAATCAGTCAGTTGAAGCCCTGGAAGCCTATTGAATATGGATGTAGTTGCCAGATCATGACGTCTTCCAGAGGCAGAGGCTAATTTTTTTTGCCATGGAGGAGCACTTTAAAAATAAAAATATTGAGCTCATTGTATGTTTTCTCAGAGAAATCATGGATGTTTTCATGATTTTTGGTTACCCCTAATTACACTAAATTCTGGGATTCGACCAAGGTGCCACCTTCCCTTTAAAACCATATTTTGCATATTCAGTTGATTTGTCTTTAGAAAACGCGGTGACCAGGCATCGCGGGTCACTAAAGTTATTGAGCACAGTGACTGCTCCCGTCGATGGTGTTACCTTTTTCAACCACTGGGGATGTTAAATCCCCCCCACACCATAGGCGGATCCAGGGGGCAAGGGGGCACGTGCCCCCCCCATCGACCCTCGGCGCCCCCTGAAAGGTCGATGGCGCCCCCTGAAATGTCGCTTCCCACCCTCCCCCAGGATGCGAAAGTCGGCGCCCACCGATAGGATTTGGCGCCCACCTGATAGCTTTTGCCGGTCATATGTGGCGCCCCCTGGTCCGGATGGCGCCCCCCGGTCCGGATGGCGCCCCCCGGGAAGGTGCCCCCCCCGATCGGCAATCCTGGATCCGCCTATACCCCACACAGCCTTGCTAGTTTTCTTTTGGTATTCGATCAATGTTCTTTTTTAGACCAGATAGGAAGACTTGAATGTCCTACAGCAAGAGCAGCTCTTTGAAATTATTTTATGAACCTCATCGAAAGACATGAAAACCGGTAAAGTGGAGACCTCAACGCCAGAGAGCGAATTCAACGCAATCAGTGGGAAACCTATTCATACCAATAGTAATTGGAATCCACCAGACAACTTGACCCAAGAACATTTTGCAAGCTTGAATAGTTCTAGTGTTCATACAACTAACAAAATGTATCCAGTTGTAGCTTTTGCGCACATTGTTTTCGCTAGTCTTACTGGAGAATCCAAGGGGGGAGGAAAGAGGCATCTGTCACCAAACTGGCCGATTTTAGTAGAATTAAAAAATAAAAGGCTTTTCCCGGTTTTGGACCGCGTTGATTCCCCCCAATAACTACTGTCTTATCCACCACTGTCTGGTGCCCTATGTACATTTGAGTAAAGATGCACATCCCTGAATTTATTCTCGTAAAGTTCTGAATTCACCTAATGTCTCCACCTGCTCTTCAACATCCGCGGAAGTCGTTATTTGAGATCTATAGATGATTGCGCGTCAATTAATCACAGCATTCCAGCATCGGTGCTATATTAGGCTGGGGGATCCAGTTGCGCGTAGCTGCCGCCTGCGCTCTCGCTACTCCCGCGCTGATATAGCGCGGCCTCCGCTACCCTCGGTAGCGAGCTTATCATCACAGTCAGCAGGGCCTAAAGCTGCGGCGGCTGACCGCTGCTGAACGATAACCGGCCTCGGCGCTGGGACCGCAGCTTTTCACTATCGGCGGGTGGAACGGGTACCGCCACAGCTAATCGCCACTAGGGTCGAGTCCGCTAAACACTAAGCGCGTCTGGCACTGCGACCGAGACAGTGCACCAGGGCTGAGTGGCAACGGTATACTGACCGCAGTAGGGTGGCGGCTCAACACAGGAGCCGCACCGGTCCCGTTTACTTGTATTGCTCACCGTTCCCGCTTATCTTTGACTGATTTCCGTCTCTCTCTCTCTCTCTCTCTCTCTCTCTCTCTCTCTCTCTCTCTCTCTCTCTCTCTCTCTCTCTCTCTCTCTCTCTCTCTCTCTCTCTCTCTCTCTCTCTCTCTCTCTCTCTCTCTCTCTCTCTCTCTCTCTCTCTCTCTCTCTCTCTCTCTCTCTCTCTCTCTCTCTCTCTCTCTCTCTCTCTCTCTCTCTCTCTCTCTCTCTCTCTCTCTCTCTCACTCACTCTCTCACTCTCTCACTCGTTCGTGTTTTGTTCACCTGGCTACTCCGTCATATGACTAGTAGCATCGCCGTTGGTTGTGAATTTCGATCCCTTCAAGTAGGTCACGCAGCGCGGGAAGCTAAACGGAAACTGAATCCGAAACCTATCTTGGCAACTTATTTCGGAAACGTTCGATCCAGTTTTTAGCTTGGTTTTGTCATTTCGGGAGGTGCTGCTAAGAAACACTTACAGAGGCTTGAACAAATTCAACATAAGCTTGTTATCTAGCCTGCATTACTTTCGACCAGAATTTCATTGTCACTCACGTATCATGATCTTCTGGCATTGCTCAAATTACCAGTCTGGCAAACAGTAGAATCCAATACGATATCCTCTTCGCACACAAAATTGTGTCAGTCAAGATAGACTCCGCCCCCCCTGCTCGGAAGCTTCCCACTACATGTCCCGTTTAGAACCACGCGGGCAATGTCACGCAGCCTATTGCATGTGCCCTTCGCCCATGTAAATACGGTGAAACAAGGGATTTTCTACCGTTCCGCTACTCATTTTAATTCTTATGTTGCAGCGTGCCCTAAGTCTGAACCTATTAGTTGCTTTTTTGGGCAGTTTATATCTCTCTATTTGCAGAATGTCATAAACAGAATAAGCAGTATATTTTACCTGTTTTCCTCTAGACATCTCATCCATACAGAGTTTATTTCCTCACTTATACTTTTAGCACGCGCATTGACGGGGAGGGGGCGGGTAACCACACCCCTCGGGTTTTTCGGAGATAGCATAAAAACGGCGGCGTGAAGCGCCGCCATACTTAGCATAACTTTACTCTCATCATTCGTATGACCTTTGTCAAAATTTAAAGGTTAGGTCATCTCACGTCAGGTCATCAGTATAGGTCGTGATCTGACCTAAAAAAGTTTAAGATAGCATAAGTCGAAACAGGGTTAGCTTATCCTATTGAAACTCATATCACATAACTCATATCACCGAATTCTCTAAAAAAATTTCGGTATTTTTTATATAGATGACCTAAGGTCAGGTACGAGCCATGGCCTCTCCATTGCAATGGAAATACATGGGACAAATGGTTTTAACTGAACAACTTAGTAAAGGATGGTAATAGAGCATCTATTTTAACTGCATTATCTTTGCCTTGTCTTTGCAGTTCTAGTGATATGCATTTTACCTAATTTGGCCTTGATTTGACCTGGCAAGGTCATATGATACATCATTCGATTCCGCTTGCTGAGAGGATTCCAATGGTCTAAATATTTTGCTTTATCTTTACTTGTTCAGATGTAGTTACCGAAAACCTTTATTTACGTGTTATCCGGGATAACTTATCCCTATGACGGCATGTTTTGACCTGTAGTGACCTTAAATGTGACCTGAAAAAATCGTTCAAATATTTTCGATGGAGCAATGGATGGGCTACCCAACGCCGTTTACCGTTTTTTTTGCTACCTACATGGTTCTCGATATCTTATGGGGCGGGTACCCCCCCACGTCAAAGCGAAGAGTGGCTCAGACCCTCGTCAATGTGCGTTTTAATTACTTGATCCTAATAGCTTTTTCTCTACAGTTCAGAAAAGTACAAATCATGTCACGTTACACAGGTGTCAGTAGCAGTCCTCCTGGAATGTGACAGCGGCCTCGGTGTTACGTCAGCCTCAAACTGGCTCAGTATAAACCTGAGAATGTACTTACTGTCCTTGGCTTCTGCAAAGATTAGCAGGTTGATTTTAATTCACTACCCAGGTTTGTACCTGCACTGCGAGATTAAATCATTGTAGTGGTTCATAAAAGCAGCCTGCAAGTTGAATTAAAAGCGAGCTCACCACCCAATGCACGTTATAAAGAAATAGCTATTCAAAGTGGTGACAAGCACTCGCTCAAATGCTCAAAGAGCTGCTGAAAAAGTGACAGGTTGATCAGTTTCAGCGTTTGTGATAGACTTTACAATCAGTATTAGGCTTATATCGCAATTGTTGTGCAGAGCATTAACAATGCTGATTATCATCTCTGTGCTTGCAACCGTGCTGGGTGTCATCAGCATGGAGGTGCCGAAGCGTCCCAACATCGTCATCCTGCTCGCCAACAACCTCGGCTACGGCGACCTCAGCTGCTACGGCAACAGGTCCTTCAGCACGCCGAACATCGACCGACTGGCGGCCGGGGAGTCCAGCTGACCCACCACCTCTCCGCAGCTGCCATCACCACCGCCAGTCGTGGAGCACTCATGACGGGCAGGTACCCGGTCAGGTACGGCCTTCAGCAAGCCCACCACGGACCACTGCTAATAAAAATGCGTTCGCCACTTCTGGCCTGCCACAGAACGAGACAACGTTCGCTCGACTCCTAAGCGATGCCGGGTACCGCACAAAGTACGTAGGAAAGTGGCAGCTGGGGTGGTCGTGCGAGACGTGGGAGGACCAATGTCACGGCCCACTGGGCCATGGATTTCAGGAGTTTCTTGGATTTGTGTGTGGTCCAACTGGATTTCGATCGCCATTTCTGGACGACCGTGTGGAATCGGATTTTTTCATCAAGAACGTTATGCCTCACCTGTTTTGTGACAGGACGGATACCCAGTATTTCAGCAAGTCTTCTTCGGTATCTGTTTCCCCGGACAAGAGTGCAAACTGCTCTAAAGAGTTTGCTGTGAAACAATGGAACCGATGGCTAGACCGTATTGTTAAACCAGGTAGAGGGATCCACGTTTTGTCTCCGGATGTATTGGAATTCACTGAATATTTACTGGTGAGAGACAAAAGCATTGAGGAGTGGCCAGTATCCCTTCCAGGCCTGTCTCAAAAACTTAACTCCAACTCTATACAGTTTCTTCGGTCCGCCGCAGAAACGCCGGATCAGCCGTTCCTTCTCGTGCACTCTTTCCTGCATCCGCACGTACCACTGTTTGTCTCGCCGGAATTTGAAGGCGTTTCTGGACACTCTCGATACGCCGACAACGTCATCGAGATGGACTGGGCTGTAGGTCAGATTCTGGACGTGCTGGACTCCACTGGTGCTGCTAACAACACCATCGTTCACTTCGCTTCTCTCCACGGCGCTTGGTTAGAGCTCACTGGCGAGGATATGCAGCGAGAGGGCGGCAGCAACTACCCCTTCAGAGGTGGGAAAACGCAGGGTGCAATGGAAGGAGGTGTTAGCGTGCCAGGGATATTCCGATGGCCGCAAGTAATCCCCAGCGGAAGGCGAGTGGATGTGCCGACCAGTACAATGGACCTGCTGCCCACCCTGCTGGATGCAGCTGGTATCAGTTACGGCCACCTCACTCTGGATGGCAAGAACATTCTGGACTTGCTGCAGGGCGACACTGAAGTCAGTCCACACCGTATCCTCTTCCACTACTGCGGGAACGACGTCCACGCTGTTCGCTACTCTCCACCAGAAGAATCTGCTGTGTACAAACTCTACATAAAGATGCCCAACTACACAGACCCATCTGCCTATACGTGCGACGGGTATGCATGTTTATGTTACGGGAGAGATGTGCTCGAGCTAGCTGTTCCCAAACTCTACGATGTGGAGCACGATCCATCTGAAGAGGCTGAGATTCCTGAGCATGATGAACGCTACCAGAAACATGCCGTGGGGATGCTGTTAGCTCTGGTGCGCCACCAAAGTGAAGGTATCGGTGTCAGCTCTCAGCTGGAGGTGTTTGACCAGTATATAAATCAGGCGAAACTACTCCCATGGGACCAGCTGCATAAGTTCAATGGCATCAGGCGCGAAGCCGAGAGGGAGCACTTTGCTGTGGTCCCCTCGCCTGATTCATGTGAGTCAAATTATGAGGAACTCTCATATCCTGAGGAATAACTGGTGAACCGTCGCCCCGGTTGGTGGTGTTTCAACACCCACATCCGGTTTTTCCGCCTGCAGGAGAAAACGGCGGCGTGAAGCGTCGCCGTACTTGGCACTCCTTATCCGTGATTAATTCCGCAACTTTTCTCAAAATCTTAAGGTTGGGTCATCTCATGTCAGGTCACCAGACCAGTGCAGGTCATGTGAGCTCACCTCTAAAAATGTTTAAGGTGGCATAAGTGATAAGGGGTGAATCTAACTAATTTAAACTTATACCACATAATGGGTCCACCGAGTGCTAGAACATATATTCCGGATTTTTTTTCACATCGATAACCTTGGGCCAAATAAGGATCAAGATCTCTCCCATGGACGTGCAAGGGAAAACAGGAATTGGGTTCTATTTTTGTAGATATAGCTGAGAATGCCTTCATGTTCTCCAAATCATAGTATCATAGGCCCTTTTCCAGGTTCATGCTGGAATTTTTACCTGTGACCTCTGAGAGGTCATCTGGGCTGCTTAAGCAGGTTTTCAGATTTGGGTCAATAACTTTGCAAAAATGACGAATTTCGTCGAGGCCCACTGGGGTGGGTGTTAAAGGAAATGTAGCATGTTCATTGGGTTGGAACTGAACATACTCATTGGTATGGAATGCGTAAACGCACCAAGAAAACTATTGGTTTCATTTTTATTTTCTTTTAGAACTCACCCTTTATTACCCGCCCAAGTGGGCTTCCGAGCTACCTTTGTTACCCACAGAGAAAAACAGGAATACGCTTATTGTGTGTAGGTATTACTTTTGCACAGGCATCAGAAATTCAAATATGGCTTTCGTCGCGTGAGTGAAAAATTATAATAATATTCAAAGCTATGCACTTAAATACAGCATGTTGACAATAACTTTTCACTTGATCAAACTAGAGCCCTGAAATAAACGTCATCGTGTATGTCTTGTCACTGGCTTTCATTTGATCTAGGGAAAGGTCACTTTCTGACCTTGCCCGACCTCAGATCATATTAGGTCACAAGGTGACCTCTTGAGGACAAACCAACCGTGGGAGGTCATTATGTTCCACATAGCAGAAAAAAGGTCTCGACTTTTCCTATCTAATGAACTTTACCACATTGCAATAGCTATGCCCAGTTTGCTTAAGCAAAGCATATTTTAGTGGAAATAGCCAATCGTGACCTAATGTGACCTCTGGAGGTCAAACCATTGACTTAAGTGCTTAAGTTTGCTCAATAATTTCTTACTGAATGCAAACGAGCTTTCTAATGCCCTTTGCAGACTTGCGCTAACCTGCATATTTTCGCATTCAGAGGGGTTGCCATCGATGGCCCCGGTGGGGCGAAGATGTCACCGGGCTCCCGGTGGGGCGCGCGTTAAAAGCGTGCACGGACGCTATATTTTGTAGCGAGCTATGCGTTTATCCGGACAGAGCAGGGTGTCCGCGACATCTGCCATTGGATTCTGTGTTAAGACTGTTGCCGCTTCCTGTGAATATAATGATGCTGCCATAAAAATTGATACAGTCACTTCGAATAGTTGGATGCTCAGCACCTTGACGATTCAGAAAATACTGTTTCGTACACACACTGGCTGGCTTTGACTAATAAAAAGGGCTGATATTAAACAGAAGTGCTTATATCCCGAAACAGACAATCACAGTCTATTTCTCATACACTTGGAATAACTTTATCTCTCACTGCGACATAGATCAAAATATAGGTACAAAAACTTGGAAAGCACGTTGAAATTAAGATTGTTTACAAACACGACGCATTTTACTTTACTTTGGCAATCATTTTGAAGCATTTAGAGTTAAAAATCGCAACCGGAAAAAGATAAACTTACAAGCAAAAAATAATACGTATTCAAATGTAATACTCCCTTAAGCAAATATGATAGAATATGAATTTCTTACACTATTAGCCCTCGGCAGTGATGCACGAAAATTGTTCGGACATGGCCACGCAGAGAATGACGGTGAAGAAATCAGCTGGCCAGATTTAGAGCTGACCCGACTGTTCTAACTCAGCCCCCTCCAACAGCAAGCGCAGACCACCGGATGTGACGTCACCTCTGGTTGCATATAACATGTGAAAATTAAACAATTAAATATCTAAATTTTTGCAAAAAGAGGCCCAGAATCGAAAACAAAATGTTTGTTCGTTGCATTTAGGATAAATTTGATTTCCGTGTATTCTCACAAATTCGTAAGCGGGAAATACATTAGCAGCAGTTTAACACACGGCTCAGTGGTGAAGGAATTCCTCCACGCCCGGGTGACGTCACTCGGGCGTGGAGGAATCCCTCTTGAACGTACCTTTAAGTAAAGGTATCTTGGTTCTAACTCACCAGTAGGTACCTACGGAAACTCCGCTTAGCAAACTTAGCAAAATTCTCAGCGAGCTTAGACTGACACAAAAACACAGATTCTTCTCATCAAATCCGATAATCAACTTATAGACCATTAATCACACCAATCTAAACTTGTAACTTATGAAGCTTTTTGGTATCAAGATCCTTCAATAAATGTATAATTGTCCTGCCTACTGCGGGCGTTAGGCCACTAACGACATCTATTTTATGAACGGAGTCACAGCGACATCTCGTAACCAAACTTTTGCCGTCGCCCGGCAAAACAATCCGCCCCGGCAATATCGTCACAATCTGCACTGCGTGGAATGAGTTCGTTAGTTTGTTCGTTCGAATTCTCTGCGTGCCTACGACCGTGAGGCCTTCAAATCACTCAGCACTGCCGTGGGGGACAAGCACCGCCACTCTATGAACTGATCGCGTCAATTCCACGCTTGGAACAGACGCGCTCGCGGCGCCACTGATGCCACCTGCACTAGCAGCGCAGCAGTGCACTACCACCTTTCGCACTCTCCCGCCACGACCCGGGTCTGCCTCCGTGACAAGTCCTAAACGCCAGTTCCCACGAATGAGGCTCGATTCCTGCACTATCACCACGTCGCCGACTTGAACATTCTGTTTCTCGTTGATGATTATGATCAGGGCAGTTGAATAACGGGTACTTCAAAGTTTTGTACCCAAAAAGATCAGAATCATAGTTTAGTACCAGTTTTAGTATAGTATACTAGGAATATGCCAAAAATAATACTAGTTTAGTACATTGATATAAGGTAAACACAAACGGCTGCAGCTGGTGACTGTGGTATTTGTTTGTACCCAAAACAGGATGGAGAAGCAGTGCATCACATATGCTATTCGAATTATTTTTCGTGTTGTTTTGTCATGTCGGTATTGAGCAGAGGTGCGATGTCGGCCAGTAGCGTACGCGACCAGTAAATTAATACGACTACGTAGCGGGCATAAGCGGATCCAGGGTCGCAGATCGGAGGGGCATGTTACGGGGGGCGCCATCCAGATCAAGGGGGCGGCACTTTTGGCCGACAAAACCTATCATGTGTATGTCAAATTCTATAGCGGCGCGCCGATTCTTGCATCGGGGGAGGGGGTGCGGTGACATTTCAGGGGGCACCATCGACCCCACAGAGCACCGCCATGAACATTTGAGAGGACGCCGAGGGTTGATTCATTGTCCCTTTTATTAGGACAGGGGCGGATCTAGGCCATACGTTTGGGGAAGGCAATCTCAGGAAACATTGCGAACATGGTGTCGTTTCGATGACAATCGGCTGAAAGTGGGTACAATTCAGCCACTTTGGGGACCATGGCAGGGGCGGATGCAGAATTTTCTCAAAAAGAGGCTCGGTTTTCAATTGTAGGGGCCCCCGCTCGTGGTTTTCATTTTTCATAAATTGGGCGTTAATTTTAACTTTTAAGTGAATAAATCATCAGGGTGGTGTGTATTTAAACGTACTTATTAAATAAAGTTTGATACTTTTGGGGGACTCCAGGCCAGCTATTGGGACCCCCGAGACCAGTATCCGTGGCGTTTGGGCTCCTTGAATTTACCTAAGAAACGCCCACTGAACATAAAGGGAGCCCCCTGCTTCATAGGCGGATCCAGAATTGCCAATCAGGGGAGGGGGCGCCATCCGTTCCGGGGGGCACCATTTTTGAACGGTAAAATCTATCAGGTGGGCGGAAAATTCTATCGGTAGGCGCCGATTTTCCTATCCTGGTGGGGATAGGAAGCGACATTTTAGGGGGCACCATCGACCCCTCAGGGGGGCGCCGTGACCATTCCAGGGGGCGCCAAGGGTCGATCGGGGGGGTGGCACGTTTCCCCCTTGTCCCCCCTGGATCCGCCTATGCCCTGCGGAGGGCCTTTTGTCGTGCTCAAGGCCAGGCTAACGGTACGCGGTCGCCCTCATCACCTACCATCCCCTTAGATCCGCCCCTGGAACATGACGTATTTACTGCTGGATCCGCCTCTGCACTAGGCAAAAGCATCCCTTAGAGCTAAAAGCATGAAGGGCGCAAAGTTGCATGAATTTCAAGCGAATACATTGTTTTGCACATTCGGACTTTATGAAAAGTTTGGCCGCTTCTAGGATTCGAACCCACGCCTGAAAATGAAACCAAAACATGGGACTGGTTTTCACCGTCTAGCTCTCTGGTTAATGTCACGGCTGGCAGTTTTGACCCCGGAAATGAAAAGAAAAATGTCCTGGCGTCCATTTGAACTGCTTTTTGTGAACCTGCGCCTGGTTTAAGATACTCTCCCGAGGCTCTAGATTGCAAGCTTTTAACATGTGTTCCCTATGGACTAGTCGAAAATGCCAGCCGTTTAGTAGGAAAAACTTTGAGCCCCCCGATTATGATGATTTGGGCTTAAGGGCGCGCCAACCCTAAAGGTCATATAGCGCCCATGTTACTGCCAGTAAAACATAATATAAAATATACATCCGCTGAACACTGCCTTGCTACCCTTATTCCTTGCAGTTAGTTGTGTCTGTAAACAAAATAGCTAAAAGAAGGTTTACATCAGTCCAATCGGTTCTCAAAAAGTGGTAACAAGAAGGGGATTTCCAAAAAGCTTAACCAACACAGTTCGTAGAAAAAACTCACATTCACATGGTCACTCCCTATCAAAGCACAAGTCCTCAGCCCGGCTCAAACACAATCACGAAATCGGCTGCTCTGAGATAATCTAGCACTTTCTCAATCATGTCCGAGTCCGGGCCAATCAGATGAGACAGTGTGAGAAGACGTGAACCAAAATGTGAAAGCCTGAGATTATCATATTCCGGACACGACACTAGGACGTGCCGCACAGACAAGGGGGCCGCGCATCGCCGACAATAAGGCCTGGGTTCGCCACATAGCAGATATCGGTGAGTGGCCAGACAATGACCAGTTCGCAAACGGCAGAGAGCCACCTCCTCACGGCGATGGGAGCGCATAGAGGACAGCCACTCACCAATGTTGGGTTTTATTACCCTGAGCTTGTTATTTGTCTGCTCCTGCCATTCCTGTTGCCATACATTGCGAAGGTGACCAGATATATGTGGGAAAAGATCTCGAGCAGGAATCGACTGTCTTCTTCTACAGGGTCTCTGAGCAGCTCGCCGGGCTGCAGCATCAGCCCCTTCATTCAGTCGGATACCGACATGACTCGGCACCCAACAGAGAGTTATATCCTTACCCTGTCCGGCGAGTCGAGCTAGGTGGAGAACAATCTTTAATACGAGCCCATCGCTTGGATTAAAAGCACTCAAAGCCTGGACACTACTAAGACTGTCGGTGAAAATTACATTTCTGGTGTCGTCACCGACTTCTATAAAACAGAGAGCTTTGTCTAATGCAGTAAGTTCCGAGGTAAAGACAGATGAAAAAGGTGACAGTGAGAAATTTCTAGTCACTGAGTCAGTCACAAAAGCACATCCCACGCCGAACTCAGTTTTTGATCCATCGGTGAAAAACTGGGCATAATCTGCATATTTTGCGATGTGTTCGAGAGCAAAAAATTTAAGTTCCAGAGGAGCTGTGTCAGATTTGGTCCTGCCTGCAAGAGTCGTGTCAGCATTTGGTGGTACTAGTTCCCATGGTGGGATATCCGACAGCTCGCTGCGACTTATGATACGGCGTTGGATACCACATTCGCCCGAGAGGCGATGCACTCGCATACCTAGGGGAAGTCCCCTTTCGCTGTTCACAAACAAACGCAGCATGTCATTTGAGAAAACGGCGTTGTACGTGAGATGGGGCGGAGACTGGGCCAGTTTGTACGCATAGCGCTGTCCCAGCAGGCGTTGTCTCATTGAGAGGGGTGGTTCGTTAGCCTCCACCAGGAGGCTGTCGCATGGTGTGGTTCTAAATGCTCCTGTAGCTACTCTGAGTGCACTATGATGTATCGTATCCAGACACCGTTTGGCTGATTTCGATGCAGAGTCGTAGACGAAACAGGCGTAGTCAATCTTGGAACGGACAAGGGACCGATAGAAAGTGAGAAGCGTTTTCCTGTCAGCTCCGTACGATAGACGAGATGCACATTTTAGGACATTTAAGGATTTGAAACACTTGTCACGGACATTCCTAATGTGTGTGCTGTAAGTTAGCCGTTTATCAAATGTCACCCCGAGAAATTTCGCCGTCGGTTGAAAAGGGATAGTTTAGCCGCGCAACGATACCGTTGGTTCCGGACAGGCCCTGCGGCTGCGACAAAAATGGACACCCGCGGTTTTTTTCAGTAGAAAATTATAGCACGTTTTTTCTACTCCAGCGTTCCAGACAATTAACAGCCAGCTGGAGCTGACGGGAAAGTGCCGGCGTTGTTGAAGCCTTTCCCATACTGCAATGTCGTCCACGAAAATGGATGCCTGAATGGAAGGTGAGAGTGAATGTGTGACGTCATTTATGATCAGAGCGAAGAGGCAGATACTAGAGACACTCCCCTGCGGAATGCCTTCTTCTTGGTAAAAGGTGTTTGAGTATTTACCACCTACTCTGACACGGAACATCCTATCAGTTAAAAAAAATTTTCATGAAGAACCCCATCTGACCTCTAATACCACACTTATACAACTTTAAAAGGATACCATGTCGCCACGCTGTATCATAGCCGGCAATGGCGTCAAAGAAGACGGCTCCCAGGTGACGCCTCTCTTTAACCTTCGCCCGGGTGGGGTCTTTTAGGCCCCCTCCCTCGGGTTTTTCCAAAGTGACCAAAAAACAGCAGCGCGCAGCGACGCCAAACTTGGTCTAGCTGTTCCTTCATCATTTTTACATCTTTCCTGAAAATTTTGGTTCAAGGTCATATCAGGTCAGGTCACCAGGCCAGGTGAAGTGACCTCACCTAAAAAAATACTTAGGACCGCATAAATAAAAGAAAGGGTAATCGATCAAGTTGAAACTCATACCACATATTGGACCCACCAGGAGCTACAACATTTGCTCCGGGATTTTTTATTTTAGTGACCTAAGGTCATATGCAGAGCATGACCTCCCCATTGTCAATACATGGGGAAAATCACGAAATGAGCTTTTCTCAGTAAGTATGGATGGAATCAACTTCAAACATCGGTTGGGACTTTCTCTTAGCCCATTTCTGAAGCTGATGCCAAATTTTTTGACTTGTAACCTTTAAAAGGTCACCTTAGGTCAAATAAACATTTTTTGGTGTTTTTCTCTATAAATTTTGAATAAACTAAGATAGAGCTTTTATTTTGTCACCAAAGTGTTTGTATAGTCACTGGAAGTCAAATGATATACATCATGACTATACCAGGTCAAGTTGGGTCAGACTGTTGACCTGGGTCAGGTCAAATTCTTATATTTGACCTGGCATAGCAATATCATATTCGATTCGTATTGACGAGAGGATTGCAATGGTGCATACACTATGGCTGTATCTTGTTTGGTTGGGAAGCTATTAGCGAAAAAGTAAACGCCATTATGCATTGGTGGCTATGGACATTCCCAAGAATATGCCCAATATTTAGTGACCGGTAGCTCCCCAGGCTTTGACCTGACACAAAAATGAATGCCACTATATGAAAGCGCATCTCAAGAGCTTTGGAATGGTGTTAGAAAAATGTTTCTAGCTATCATCGTTTTTGAGATATATGAGGTTTTCTTAGTACACCTCATATTAGCGATTTTGACCTATTTTGACCTCTGGTGACCTTGATATTGACCTGACAAGAAAAATGACCAAAGCATTTTCGATATCATTTTCGAAGAGCTTTCGATTGCCGTTTTGCGCTTTTTTCTAGCTCTCTTAGTTTTTCAGATCGTGGGGGTCTTTTTAGCCCCCCCACCAGGGCGATGGTGGCTCGTACCCGCCACCGGGGCAAGGGTTAAATGCAATTCGCACTGAGGTGTCAAGCGATACCAAGTGGTCCACCGTACTGCGGCCTCTACGAAACCCACACTGGTTGTTATTGATGATGCCTCGGCTTTCCAAATACCAAACGAGTCTTACATTCACAATTTTTTCGAACAACTTGCACATGCACGAGGTAAGCGAGATCGGCCTAAAGTGCAAAGGGTCAAATCCAGATTTACCAGGTTTAAGGATTGGTATCACACTATCCCGCCACGCCGGTATAAATTCGCCGGACTCCCATATCATATTGAATGAGGCCAGCAGTACCCTAAGTGCGCTCTGCGATAGTGCTTTAAACATGTCATTGTGAATTAAATCCGGTCCCTCGGCCACAGGGTGGAGTCCACGAATGGCTGCCGCTAGCTCATGCAAGGTGAAGGGCTTATTGTTTGACAGTGTGCTGGTGGTTCCAAAATGTATACTTTTCTGTTCAGCTAGGGCTTTATATCGCATAAATGAGACATCCTCCCTAACTGAACTACAGCGCTGTGCAATCGCATTTCCTATACAGTCAGCTACTTCTGATGAATTGAATATATTCCTACCACCAATCTGCAAAGTTGGTAGTGGTGTGGAGACCGACCTGCCCTCGATACGGCGGATTTGAGCAAACACTTGGGACAATGGCGTAAATCGGTTCAGTCTCCCTACGTATTCTCTCCAACATTTTCTCTTTGCTTGTTTTATTGTGCGCCTGCAAGCGGCTCGAGATTTCCGATACATGTTTAAGTTTTGCTGAGTGGAATTTCGTTTAAACTGTCTGTAAGCGCGCCGCCGCTCTCGGATAGCGTCACGACATTCCATGCTCCACCACGGTACCGGTGGTCGCCGAGGGTTTTTTGATGTTCGCGGTATAGAAGCATAAGCAGCGTCTTGGAGGATAGCTGTAAACTGGTCGACTGTGAACGGTGTTTGGGTTGCAAAGGTTTCCAAATAGTCATCCACGAGGGAGCTAAATAAGGACATACCAACATTTTTCATCTTCCAACGTTGCGGTCTCGTGCCTAAAACAGATGTGTTGTCACAAGTCACTAAAACAGGGAAATGGTCACTTCCCATGGGGTCACCGCACACAGCCCAGCTAAACAGAGCAGATAGCTCTGGGCTGCAAAGGCTAAGATCCAATGCCGATTCCCGGCCGGATGGAATAGTAAGATGTGTTGGTGCTCCGGTGTTTAAATACACAGGCTCACACCCTGGATAAAATGATCGAGGTGCCGACCCCGAGAGTTGATATCTTCACACCCCCAAGCGGTGTGGTGAGCATTAAAGTCTCCCAAGAGAAGGATGGGCGGTGGTGGCTCAGATATAGGCAAATTTAGTTCTCGAGTGGGCAGGTCTACTCCAGGGGGCAGGTATATAGAGCAGAGCGTAATCTGCCGTCGAGCGATATATATATATATATATATATATTCGAATAGTTCGGCAATATGTTCTCTTTGAGGCAATGACAGTTAAATTGAATAGCACTCGAGCACTTAGATATTTTTCTGTGTAGTTTTTCTATTTTTCTTACGTTGGTTTTAATGTCAATCGTTAATTCGTTTAAAAGGTCACCAAAACTCATTAATTAGGACTAGTTTCCACTGTATTATCAACAGTCATCTTCAGCTTTAAGTATTCGCTCATAGTTTTCATTTCACATTTCGAAAACATTTTTAAATATCGCGAGAACGAGCATTATAACAGTACCACTTCCTTATTGGCTACCTTACCTATTATAAACGACGCATCTAGGCATACCTATAAGAACATTGACATAGTTTGAGCATATAACACTTACATTTACTACATTTCAATACACGAATTACATAAATAATTACATTTTACATTAGTTACATATGGCATATATTCATTAACAATGAACATTGATCATCATCTCATCCCCCCCAAAGCGTAAGTGTTCGGTGTGTGTTTATCTGCATGTTGAGTGAGGGCTTTTGTTCGTGTATGTGTAATGCTTCGAGGACTGCTAGTTTTCGTGTGTCATTGGTGGAAGCGATGATGTGTGTGTTCTGCACTAGTGTTTGCCTCGTGAGTTCTGTGTTGTGTGTAGTTTGCATATGCTGCTTGATGGCTCCATCCTGCAGATGCATGGTGAGTCGTCGAGACAATGTCGTTGTAGTCACACCAATGTAGTGTTCGGCATGAGGTCTACAACCCTCATGTGGACATGAGAATTTATACACCACATTGGTGCGCTTCAACGGCACTGTCTCGACTGGCTTGTTAGTCATGACAAGGTTGCGTGTTTTCTGTGTTTGGTAGTATATGTGAAGTTGGAGTCTTTCTAGGTTTTTGCACTCTACGTTGCGCCTAATGATATCCTTAAGTATTCTCTCATCTGTTTTGTGTGCGCTGCTCATGTTGTTTCTATAGTAGATGTGATGTGTCTGTGTGATGGTTGTCTCTGTTTTTTCTGTTTTCGATAGTTGTCTGTTTATTTCTGTGTCTATGTCATGATTTGTGTAGCCGTTGGATACTAGAAGTTGTTTTGTGCGATTCAGCTCTTCATGCATCTTTTGGTAGGTAGAACAGTGTTTAAGGGCTCTTCTAATGAAGGCTTTAAGTACGCTACGTTTATACTGCTCAGGACATTCACTATCCGCATTCATTGTAATACCTTGGTTTGTGGGTTTTCTATACACACTGGTTAGAAATTTACTGTCTGTTGCTTCAATGAGAACATCTAGGAATGGTAGCATGTTGTCACGGCTGAGCTCAAAAGTGAACTTGAGCACCGATGCATGTTCAAGTTTATTGATAAGGTGATTGAGCTGTTTTAAGTCTGTGATTTCTGTAAATATGTCATCAACGTATCGAACATATGTTAGTGGGGCGGTTTCCGTTTCCCGCAAGACTTTGTTCTCAACGTGGGCCATGTAGAAGTTTGCGAAGAGTGGTCCCAAGGGTGACCCCATGGCCACTCCGTCTTTTTGGACATACAGGCAACCGTCTGGACTCCTGAATGGAGAGTCTGCTGTACATGCATAGAGGAGGTCTCGGAGAATTTTCTCCGGTAGGTTAAGCGTTGGGAGGCCATTAGTATGTGAGTGATAAACTTCGTCTATTATGATGTCTATGGTTTTGTTAATTGGTACATTGGTGAACAAGCTAGTTACATCAATTGAAGCGAGAATTCCCCGCGGTTTCTTTGTCCTCAACAGGTCAAGGAACTCATCTACAGATTCGACAGAGTATTTAGCTGGAATGTACGGTTTCAATAGGTTGTTCAATCTTTTTGCGAGTCTATAGGTGGGTGTGCTAATCTGAGAAATTATGGGTCTTAATGGGTTTCCTTCTTTATGGGTTTTAACAGTACCATAGATATATCCAGGGGAATATTCACCAACTATTTTAGAAAAGTGAACTCCTCCCTTTAACGCATTAGCAGCACTGATAATACGGTTAACTCTCACCTTAAGTTTGTTCGTAGGATCGGCTGTGATTCGCTTAAACTTAGTTTGATCAGAAATTATATCATTCAGTTTCTGAGAATAAACACTTCGATCTAATATCACGAAGACAGGCGACTTATCTGCTTTTCGTATAATAATACGCTTGTCTTCTCGAAGTTCCTTAGCGGCCTTGCGTAGTTCTTCAGTCAGAAGTTTACTTTTATCGTTCCCCCTTAGCTTCGAGCCTTCTCCGATTAGCTGTCCTTTCAGGTTCCTGCTTATTCTGATCTTGCTCTCATTTTCTAGCTTAAGTAGGTCTTCATATAGTATTTCTAGTTCGGTCCTTTTTTCTATAATCTTACGCTTGGATTGGAAGTGACAATTTAATCCTAAGTTTAAGAGGGTATGTTGGGCTTCCGTCAACTGCACTGATGAAAAGTTAATGTATCCTTCCTTCTTATCAGATAGAAAGAATTTCCCACCATAGAGACGAGAAAGCTTTTTGGTTATCCTCACCTTGTCTGCATGCTGGGTGTTTTCATACTTTTCTTCTAGTTCTTTTACAATCCGTTGCTTAGTTTCTAGCTCAATAACACACTCTCTATATATATATATATATATATATATATATATATATATTCGTGTTGTCACGGCTTGCAGCCGTGATTGGAATGAGATTTGCTTTGCTGGTATATCATTATTGATTGCGAGAAGAACACCTCCGTGGGCGACTGAGCTATGTTGTATATCCTTTCGAAATATCGAAAAACCTGTAAGGGAGAATGGGATCTCAGCTGATAGTTTAGTTTCTTACAGGCAGATAGCTGCCAGCCCCCTGAATCTTATAAAAGCCTGGAGATCCCCAGCGCTAGTGCGAATTCCACGGCATTTCCACTGCAAAAACGTGTTAATGATGGGAGTGGAAGTTAGGGTGAGCGCCTACCAGAAAAGCTACTTGCTATTTCCAGTATGGGCCTCCTGGCCCATAGGTTTTCTTTGGGGGCCCAGAGGGCACCCCAGTTTGCCTGGGTCGAGACGATGGCCCAGGCCTAGATGTCCCTATTGATGCTGCTCGGGCTTTAGAAGGTTGTGGCTGGCCTGGAGGAGTCCCGGATGCCACACGTTTGGTGGGAGATCTTCCCCTAGTGCTCTCCTCCCTCCGTGACCCCTCAAACTGCCTCCTGACAGCCGCAACCGACGTCGGAGGCGGTGGGGGTGGCGGAGGGGGCTGATTATCGGACAGAGAAGAGGCAGGAGTAGAGGGCTGACCGTCAACAGAGATTTCAACGGGGGGCTGGACCGGGGACGGTAGTTGACGTCGCTTCCCACCCTTGCCCACCGTCGTCCAACACTCGGTCGCTTGAGGGGTGGTCAGGCTCCGGTGTCGCCAAGGGTACCCTTTGCCTCGGAGTGGCGGGTGTCTCAGACGGGGTGTTGGGGGCAGTAATGGCCCCCTGCTCCCCGCCCCCACCCCAGTCGGAGCCAGAGGCGGCGGAGGAGGGGCGGGAGGGATGAGTGGAGGAGGTGCCGCCTCCGGCTGCAGTGTCGGGGCGGCGGGCTGGCCAGAAATGTGCTCGAGCTAGCTGTTCCCAAACTTTACGATGTGGAGCACGATCCATCTGAGGAGTCTGAGATTCCAGAGCATGATGAACGCTACCAGAAACATGCCGTGCGGATGCTGTTAGCTCTGGTGCGCCACCAAAGTGAAGGTATTGGTGTCAGCTCTCAGCTTGACCTGTTTGACCAGTATATGAATCAGGCTATCCTACTCCCATGGGACCAGCTGCATAAGTTTAATGGCATCAGGCGCGAAGCCGAGATGGAGCACTTTGCTGTGGTCCCCTCGCCTGATTCCTCTCATATCCTGAGGAATAACTGGTGAACCGTCGCACCGGTTGGTGGTGCTTTAACACCCACATCCGGTTTTTCCGCCTGCAGGAGAAAACGGCGGCGTGAAGCGTCGCCGTACTTGGCACTCCTTATCCTTGATTAATTCCGCAACTTTTCTTAAAATCTTAAGGTTCGGTCATCTCATGTCAGGTCACTAGACCAGTGCAGGTCAAGCGAGCTCACCTCTAAAAATGTTTAAGGTGGCATACGTGAAAAGGGGTGAATCTATGTAGTTTAAACTTATACCACATAATGGGCCCACCGAGTGCTAGAACATATATTCGGGAATTTTTTTCACATCGATAACCTTGGGCCAAATACGGATCAAGATCTCTCCCAAGGACGTGCAAGGGAAAAACAGGAATTGGGTTCTATTTTTTGTAGATATAGCTGAGAATGCCTCCATGTTCTCCAAATCGTAGTATCCTTGGCCCTTTTCCAGGTTCATGCTGGAATTTTTTACCTGTGACCTCTGAGAGGTCATCTGGGCTACTTAAGCAGGTTTTCAGATTTGGGTCAATAACTTTGCAAAAATGACGAATTTCGTCGAGGCCCACTGGGGTGGGTGTTAAAGAAAATGTAGCATGTTCATTGAGTTGGAACTGAGGTATGAAATGCATGAACACACCAAGAAAGCTATTGAATTCATTTTTATTTTCTTTTAGAACTCACCCTTTATTACCCGCCCAAGTGGGCTTCCGAGCTACCATCGTTACCAACAGAGAAAAACAGGAATACACTTATTGTGTGTAGGTATTACTTTTGCACAGGCATCAGAAATTCAAATATGGCTTTCGTCGCGTGAGTGAAAAATTATTATAATATTCAAAGCTATGCACTCAAATACAGTATTTTGACAATAACTTTTCACTTGATCAAACTAGAGCCCTGAAATAAACTTCATCGTGTATGTCTTGTCACTGGCTTTCATTTGAAACCATAGTATATATATTGCACCCCATAAAACATACAAGCAGTACAAAAAAATAAAAGACAGGCCACGCACTCATGGGCGCCCCCGGCGCGGAGCTCCTAAATTACGCCGGGGACGCCGCCGTAGAACGGGCAGTTAAAAAGGCACTATTATGATGGCGATAAAAACTACATACGTCCACAGTCATATCTCATGCGCACGCCCGACATTCATCAGCGGACCCGACACCAGCGCCACCAGACGGCCCACCGACGCTAGCGCCGCCCGTCGGCCCATCGACGCACGCGCCGCGCGGCGGCCCACCGGCACCAGCGCCGCCCGGCGGCCCAACGACATCAGCGCCGCCCGGCAGCCGACTACTGCGCGCGCTCAGCCTAGCAACCGACGGGAATGGAGGCGGGGCGCCCTTGGACCCCTGTAGGGAGGTCGGAGGCGAGTCCGGCGCGTCTCGTCGGGCGCCCCGCCTCGCCAGCAGGGCGAGTCGACTGCCGGAGTCCCTGTCCCCTGCAAGAGAGATTTGAAGTCATGAGGGAGGGATGGAAGGGAGTTTTAATACAATTTGATACCATTGGTTAGTCGATGCCTGGGATGAGTTAGTAATGTCTGCGGTTCAGTTGTTGGGGAAAAGGTATGGGCAAGAGCAGGTGCCGGAGGCGTGCCTGTGCGTTCACCTAACTGAAGCCTAAGCTGATAATTTAAATGCCACAGATAATTAAGTAGATGTTTGTATTTTCCCGGCTCTCCTATTTAAGCTCGCGCGACCAGATTATTTGGGTATAATAGGCATGACTAATTCTAGATCCGGTGTACGTATTTAACATAGAAGTACTATTTTGATAGTCTTTTTCTGCTTTCCAGCTAGAATAATTCTGAGAAAAAAAACTAGCTTGTATATTGCAAAGAAGACTGATCTGGTTTTAAGCTCAACACATTAAGGAAAAAAAATGTTGCAACACTAACTTTCAGCTGAGTAGGTAAATATTCATGGGTCTTAGGAAGCTAATAGGTGTCTAAATATAGTTTAGTAATGACCATTCTGAAAAAACACTTGCCTAATGGCACGTCATTCAGGTTACGAATTTTTGTGGCTATGACTGAGTTCCATGCCCTAGGAGCAGATATAAAAAACGAAAGTTTCCTATACATTGTTGCGGCAAATGGTATCTGGAAATGTTGTACATGTCTTATATGACGCACTCTTGGAATTTGGTCTATTTGTTGGAGTCTTTCTGAATTTGGGCCAGGAAGTGTATTTCCAAGAAAGCTATGAAGAATGTTGAGTTTTGACACTTCAATGAGATCTAGCAATTTTAGGATTTTGTATTTCTTAAATAAAGGACCTGTATGTGCCAAATAATCAGCCTTGTCTATTATGCGGATTATTTTCTTCTGCAAAATGATTAGTTTGTTTAATTTGTAAGGGTACGTGCTTCCCCACACAGGAAGGCAATAATTTAGAAATGGTAATATCAGGGAATTGTACAGGAGGAGAGTATGAGTTGAACTCAGGATATATTGACACCGGCGTATTAAGCCTATATTCCTAGATATCGTATTTTCAACGTTTTTAATGTGATCCGTCCACCTCAGATCCTCACTTATAACAACACCCAGGTATTTGGTAGATAATTTGCGCTGCAAGGTATCACCATTTATTTTAATTTTGAGGTTTGTTTTTGGGGTGGTGGAAAAGAGCTGATAACAAGACTTTTTAACGTTAAGTGACAACCGATTTCCACAGAGCCATGTTGAAATTTCAGAGAGACTGGTGTGTATATTTCGTTCAAGATTTTCCAAATTATCAGCGGAGTAAAAGAGGGCCGTGTCGTCTGCAAACAGGTAGAATTTTGGTGTTAGTGAGCTTTTGTAAATGTCATTGACATACAATAAGAACAGAACTGGGCCTAATACGCTTCCCTGTGGTACACCAGTGTTCATTTGCAAACTACCTGAGAGGATCCCATTAAATTTCACATACTGAATGCGATTAGCCAGATATGATCGAAAAAAATTGTGAGGTGTTCCGCGGATTCCATAGAAGTTTAATTTGGACAAGAGAATTTGGCGATTTACAGTGTCAAATGCCTTGCTCAGGTCTAGATATATGGCTGCTGAAATTTTTTTGGAGCTCATGGCGGAGGTGATGTCATCATAAAGAAGTGTTAAAGGCATAAACGTGCTATGACCCTTTCGAAAGCCAAACTGATTTTTATAGATGATGTTCATTTCATTGAGATATTCTATAATTTGACAAAACACAATTTTTTCAAACACTTTTGCCAATATTGGGAGTATAGAGATTGGTCGATAGTTTGTGAAAGATTGTTTTTCACCAGATTTGAAGATTGGAACAACAAGCGCAATTTTGAATTCATCAGGAAATATTCCCTGCAGGAGACAAAGATTAAAGAGGTGAGCTAGATGACAAGATATAGTAGAGCTTATTGATTTCAGAATTTTTGCACTCACCCCATCATATCCACCCCTTTTGTTGCCAATAGAAGCAATAATCTGCTGGACAATTCTGGTATTCACCATTTGGAACACAAACTGTGTATCAGGCACGTTTACACCTAGGTATCTAAGCGGATCTGAGGTGGACGGGGGGAGTTCTGAGTCAAGATTTGTCCCTATGGTTGAGAAAAAATTATTAAAGCAATTTCCTATTTCTTTTGGATCACTTATTTGATCTAGGGAAAGGTCAGTTTCTGACCATGCCCGACCTCAGATCATATTAGGTCACAAGGTGACCTCTTGAGGACAAACCAACCGTGGGAGTTCATTATGTTCCACATAGCAGAAAAAAGTCTCGACTTTTCCTATCTAATGAACTTTACCACATTGCAATAGCTATACCCAGTTTGCTTAACCCAATTTCCGGCAGGGGGGCTAATATTGCCCCCCCTTCAGGTTTTTCGAGAATATCTCCGAAACGGCTTGCGATAGAACTTTGAAACTTCCTGACTTTTCCTAAAACTAGTACAGGTTTTCAGAACAACAGGTTTTAAACAGGTTTTCTGAAATTTTCAAGATTATATATTTACCAGGGGCGGAGCTATGGCTGGGTTTTTGGGGAGGTTCTATCCACAAACCAAGTATTATCGTATGCGATGGGTTTTTTGTAAAAGGAAGCCGTCTCTGCTGATCCTGATACCAGTTATATGGTTTTATTATATCATTTTTTTATGTGAAATGATAGTGCATTCACAATTGTCACTATTTGTATTCATCAGGGGCGGTTACAGCAGTTCAAAATGGGGGGGAATGTTATCAAGAAGGACTAAACGTTAGTAAGTGAGAAGACTGCTTACAGCCGTGCCAGGGCGAATACAATTGGGTATATGAAAATTCAAAATAGTTATAACCCAATTCTAGATTACCAGAGGCGTGTCAAGTCACTACACATTTTCAAAATGTATATTCCCAGCCAGTATCACCGCCGCGACTCAATATCGTTGTATATTGAAAATGTGTTTCCAATCACCCCCACCCCCACGACGAGTCCTTGATCCGCCTATGTCACCCCCTTTCCCAGAGCTGCCATGGGAGGGTAAAAATTATCAGAAATTAAATTTCAACTAGTCGAGGGACTAATATACTCATGCGTACCATTCGCATATTGTTGGTATGTATTTTACCCCACTGTTTTACCTTACTGCATCCGCCCCTGATGAGTTTTTCACTTTTTTTCTCATTTATTTATGTGTCAAAGATGCCAAGCAGTATATGACGGCTTCTAATCCGCGTAACAAAAACTTTTTAGGTTGTATATATTTCCCCTCATAGTCCTGGTCCTGGAACTGCCATTGAATTTCGAATTTTTGCGTAACTCGAGTATATGAAAATTTTGGGTCAATTATTTGTAAATCTGAACTAGTTTGTGAAAATCGTACAACAGAGACAAGGGTTATGGAAAATCTAAAAAATACACAAAAATTGTATATTTTGCACGACCTTCTGCTAAAAATAAAAATTTTGAAATTTTCTTTTTTTCAAAATAAAGTTTAGCAGCAGAGGAATCTATGGCACTTTGAATTTTTAAAATCGGCCGGTTAGATTACGAGATCTTAGGGGGCCGATATTGCCCCCTTGCCGGAAATAGGGGTAGCCGGGAGCCTGACGGAAATAGGGTTAAGCAAGGCATATTTTAGTGGAAATAGCCTATCGTGAGCTAATGTGACCTTTGGAGGTCAAACCATTGACCTGAGTGCTTAAGTTTGCTCAATAATTTCTTACTGAATGCAAACGAGCCTTCTAATACACTTTGCAGACTTGCGCTAACCCCCATATTTTCGCATTCAGAGGGGTTGCCATCGATGGCCCCGGTGGGGCGAAGATGTCACCGGGCTCCCGGTGGGGCGCGCGTTAAAAGCGTGCACGGACGCTATATTTTGTAGCGAGCTATGCGTTTATCCGGACAGAGCAGGGTGTCCGCGACATCTGCCATTGGATTCTGTGTTAAGACTGTTGCCGCTTCCTGTGAATATAATGATGCTGCCATAAAAATTGATACAGTCACTTCGAATAGTTGGATGCTCAGCACCTTGACGATTCAGAAAATACTGTTTCGTACACACACTGGCTGGCTTTGACTAATAAAAAGGGCTGATATTAAACAGAAGTGCTTATATCCCGAAACAGACAATCACAGTCAATTTCTCATACACTTGGAATAACTTAATCTCTCACTGCGACATAGATCAAAATATAGGCACAAAAACTTGGAAAGCACGTTAAAATTGAGATTGCTTACACACGCGTCGCATTTTACTTTACTTTGGCAATCATTTTGAAGCATTTAGAGTTAAAAGTCTGAACCGCAAAAAGATAAACTTACAAGCAAAAAATAATACGTATTCAAATGTAATACTCCCTTAAGCAAATATGATAGAATATGAATTTCTTACACTATTAGCCCTCGGCAGTGATGCACGAAAAATGTTCGGACATGGCCGCGCAGAGAATGGCCATGGAAGAAAGATACCTGGAACGGAAACCTCGTTTATTTCTGGGATGCTTTTGTGGGGCTCATTAAAAAGAATTGGGTAAATAGCCAAGAACATTAAAATATAGACGGAAGTAAAATATTCAACAAAAAACAGGCGTTTGCGCGTGCCTTACTTCAACCGAGAGGAAACAACTACTACTGAGGTATTATTTATCCAATATAAACCTAAATAATTGCATAATAGCCATAAAATATGAATGCAAAATCAGCGTGAGACCGGATTCGAACCCGGAACACTAGGATTGCTAGACAAGCATGCTGCCAACTGCGCTATTGAGCGACGAAATTATTATTATGAAGATGAAAAGTTCCACGCGCGGGATTCGAACTCGGGATCTTTCACTTACTATGCGACCGCTTAAAGGGAGATACGCGAAAAAAATTT
Source organism: Lepas anatifera (assembly GCA_034440635.1). Classification (NCBI taxonomy): domain Eukaryota; kingdom Metazoa; phylum Arthropoda; class Thecostraca; family Lepadidae; genus Lepas; species Lepas anatifera. The sequence continues at coordinate 14,702 of JAOTON010001596.1, read as the reverse complement.
TATTGTGGTTTCTTGATATTTGAAAAATCCTGATCCTGAAAGCAATAATCATTTTTGTATCTTCGACCAATTTTTGGGATTTCACATCACAATTATCGAAATATTTATCAATAGCAGTTAGGGTATTAAACCCAGCACTCCATCACTAGCCAGGGACAGACTTTTCTCGTTGCCATGGTTACTAAAATTGTGTTTTGGTGTTTTTCATATATTGTATTTGTATTCAGAATGTATTTTCAAACCTTTTTTAGTCATTAATTTTGCAAATTTATCCTACAAGGAAGATTTGAAAAAATTTAAACCTCTACCTACGGTCCGACCCGAACTAGCCGGAGATGTGTTCGGCTGCAGGCGGACTGGCAGGTTTTTCTGCAACGCGTACGCGCAATATCGTATTTTTATAGAATGCAGACGGCAGCCAGCCCGTAATATGCAGGATTGCTCCTGCGCGCCACAAAAGAGTTTGTAGGTTGCCAGCAGTCCAACACACCTCTTTTCGAGTTTTTCAAAACAAACCCAGGAGCCGGCCGGGAGTAATGCAAATTGCCGTTGAGTCACTTTAGAACCCAACTAGAGATGAAAATCTGTCCGGCGGTACCCCGAAGGCTGTAATGGGCTCGGCTAGGTGAATTAAGGACATTGAAGACATAAGTTTCGCCACCGGCAAAAAAGTGGGGGGGGCAGCCAAACTTCAACCTGATGCTGACAAAAATCTTTCAACATCAGGACCAAAAACTCTTCGAATTTGGGCTCCTCGTGGCCTTCCGCAGCGGCTGGATATAAGAATGTCCGGTTTTCCCTAATTTTGACTGAGATCAGGAAATTTTTGACCGAAAAGTGGGGGTGGAGGCCAGGTCCCCCTGGCCCCCCTTTTTCCGACGCGTATGAGTGAAGACCCGTTTGTAGTGTTTCAAGTGTGTAGACTATGGTGCTCTGAACAGAAACATACAATGGCTGATCCAGGTTTTCTATTGTAGGGGGAAAATGTGCATTTAGATCAGTATCTATGAGCGCCGAGGATGGCCAGGGGTTGTGCTGTAGAGTTGATGTGTATCGGAGGGACCAAATGTGTATCGGAGGGACCATCGGCCCCAAAGCGTTGGAGGGGGACCAAACTATCTTTTGGCCCCCCAAAACGCCGGAGAAATTTTTGAAAAAAAGTGTTTACCCTAGGTCTGTAGAGTAAAAAATATTCGCTCCCCCTCGCCCCGGAGAGCGACCATGTACTTGGAGATGTAGCTTTATACTAGGTCTGACAAGCACTGAAAGAGATGTTTACACAAGGTCTGTAGAGCAAAACAATATTCGTTCCCACCCAGGAGAGGCAGAAATGGGTTTGCCCCCCTAATTCTAGCTGCCGTGGCGGCGCAAATGGCACAAGTGTTCTGTCGTTGGAGCATCTTACCCTCTAGCCCAGCGGAAATGAAAATGACCTTGCGGGAAATTTTCACTACAATTTTAATGTCTCCTCATCTAACACGCGCTTTGACGGGGGTCTGAGCCACCTTCACCTTGACGAGGGGGGTGGGTACCCGCCCCCTAAGATCTCGAGAACCACGGTAGGTAGCGAAAAACGGTAAACTGTTGGGTAGCCCATCTATTTCTTTATCAAAAATATTTGAACCATTTTTTGTCAGGTCACATTTAAGGTCACGAGAGGTGCCATCCTACAAGTCTGCGAAGGCTGGCAGCAGGCCAGACGAGTCGCACCAGCCATCTAAAATTCTCGCACCGCCAGCCACCAAAAATTCGCACCAATCTTCCATATACCAGGGAGAAAAACCCACCCATTCCTACCCACAAGATGCAATGCTATCTCTCTTATTAGTTAGTTAGTTAGTTGAGGACTTTTCATAAGGCCCCCTCCTGTGTCTTTATAACCACCTAGCCATGATTTGTTTGGTTTTCAGTGTCACCTTCCTCGCACCAGTCTCACAAATTCGCATCAGGTTGGTAAAATTCGCACACTCGCTCCTGTCCCCAAGGGCACTCGCACCCACGAGATCTCGTCAAAAATGTCATACTGTGCACACTGGCCGTCCTAGGGACAACATATAAATTAAGGTTTTCGGCCATTACATCTGAACGAGTAAAGATAGAGCAAAACTACTTTTAAACTATAGGAATCCTCGTAACAAGCCGAATCAAATGATATATGATTTGACCTTGCTAGGTCAAATCAAGGATTTGACCTGACCTGAGGTCAGGTCAAGGTCAAATTATATAAAATTTATATTATTAGAACTGCAAAGACAAGGTGAGTCTAATGCAACTAGAATGAACACTTTATCACCATCCGTTGCTGATTTATTCAGTAAAAAACATTTTGCCCATGTATTTCCAACGGAGAGGTCTTGCCTTGTACCTGACCTTAGGTCATCGATATCAAAAATACCGGAAAATATTTTAGAGAACTCGGTGGGCCCATTATGTGATGAGTTTCAATCGGATAAGTTCACCCTGCTCCGACTTATGCTATCTTAAACTTTTTTGAGGTCAGGTCACTTGACCTGTACTGGTGATCTGACCTGAGATGACCTAACCTTAAAATTTTCTCAGAAGTTGTAAGAATGATGAGGGAAAAGGTATGCCAAGTACGGCGGCGCTACGCGCCGCCGTTTTCTGCTATCTCTGAAAAACCCGAGGGGGGTGGGTACCCGCCCCCTGTCCATGCGCGTGTTAACATAACTACCAGCCATATGTTCAGGCGGAACATTTTTCGATGGATATTTATTTTCAGGCATTTTCTCCACTTTGTCAAGCTAAATCAGGGCACAACACAAACGTGGGAGGCATTTTCTTTCGAAGATCTACCAACTTCACCAGAAAACGATCTAATTTGTGTTAAAATGCTTAGCTAATACCGTGGAACAAAATTTATGTACCAATGCAGTGATTTATATTCATCACGGCAGCGAAGAAGCTCCTTTGACATCACATTGAGCGCAATTTTTCGGAAAGACTATTTAATTCAGCACCATCTCGGCAGACATTTCCAAATGAAATATCTCCAATCCATAAGCATACATTTAATCATGATATAGGTGAGCAGAGAATCGACGGTATACAAATGCTAAACGAAATCGTAACGCCGCGCAAATGTTTTTTGTGGTGCCGCGTTCATTTCCACACATTCTTTCATGGTTTGCGCACTGACGCAGTCTCAGCCACTGAGCCGTTCGTCACGATAAATATATGACGAATACTTCACTTCTTGTTCAGATGCACCAAAAATAGGATGCTGTGTACAAAGGTCACACTATTATACATAACAGGGGAAGCCAACAGTTTTATTTGACTAGCATACATAAGTGATAAGTTTACGGAGGCAACAAACTACGCAACACAAAATGTACAGATCACGCATAAAATTTTGCCCCTGCCCATTGTTGGGTATGCAGGAGTGCCCTTCCCTTTCCCATGTGCCTATTTACTTTACGAAGAAAAACAAAGAAGAAAAATGGATAGCAAATATTATGGGCCACACCACTCCCCGCTATGTTTTTAGGTTTTTAAATGTTTTTGCGCAAGGGACATCCAAATCACACAAAAAACATGTAAAAAACCAAACGTACACACAACTTTTATCACTTCTATCATAGATATATAGATCAATGCACGTTCCTAAAATATATAAATAATCCCTTATCAATCACCGACTCGTACCTCTGACGCGGCACTACAGCGGGTAAACGCCCGATTAGTATACGAACTGGGTGCAGATACAGTATTATCAATAATAGCTGGCTACCTGAGGATACTACTCAATCACTTTTACTAAATGTAGTAACGCATTATCTTCATTTCCCGACGACTTTTCTGTTCTGCCCTTGCCTTTCGCTTCCCCTCCGCATACAACCGTTGCAGCCACTTCACCCGCATGTGTGTTCTCGTCACCGCGTACTTTCGCGCTACCTTTTCGTGAAGGTCCGGGAATTTAACCAGCACATCAGAAGTCAAACGGCGAATGAATCCTGGTTTCCTATCGATGTCGCTTGGTCCATGCATAGCACAAACTAAAACCTCTAGCCCCCCTACTTGCCTAAGCCACTTTTCACTTGGTATTGTGAGACCACCCCGATTGAGACGTTGCAACTACTCCAGTTTCCCACTTTCATCTACTACAGGCACGGTCGATGATATGTATCATATCAGAGAGAGCTGTTCACAAGTTTGCATTTTGCAGCAACAAAGCCCGCCACGTAGGCCGGTGCCTACTTACAAAGTTTTTGGTTCGCGTCCCCTGCTGACGTAGCAGCTCGTTCCGCGGCGTCGTCCTGGTCATCCTCGTCCAGCCAGTCCTGCTCCGAGTTGTCCGGTACCGGTGGAGCGGGGCACGGCTGCACCCTCCCCCATCTGATCACACAGCAGCGATGTCATCAAGCTCTTCAGTAATGACTGTCGGGGGGGGTGTCCAGTTGCAGGGTAAACGCACTCAGGTATGTTGATTCTTCTTCTTCCAGCGAGACTGGGGCTCCATCAGCATGTGGTCTAGCATGAGAACACGAGTCTTGGCCTCCACCGCCGTTGGGTGGGTGCTGACTGCTCCCAAGCCCCCTGACCTGAAAGAAGAAGTTCGTTACCATGTCCTGATTCACCCGAGACATCAGAAAGTACTTGACACCGTAGATGTTCTGAAGCATGCTGTGGAGACCTCGCAGAGCTATTAAGGACATGATGAACCCGTTCTGGAATGGTACCTGCTCTGGCATCCGACTCGGGAGTCCCGAATCAGCCGCATGAACTCGAGCAGAGAAATATACTGAGCATTGATGGTGTGCTCCAAGCCGAATGCTGACCGATGAGCCTTGCCGTCCAGGAAGCACCGAAAGTTGCAGGTGTCGAACATCTCGTCGCAGGTGATGATGAACTGAGCCTGCTTGATGAAGCGCTGACCGAATAGGTGGAGTAGACACTTTCCCACGCGCTCGCTGAGCATCTGGGCCACTGGACGTACTCGCTGTCGCTCCTGGCCAGTCACCTGACGGAAATTTTTTGGTATAAACTTCATCTGACAATCAACTGATGGGCGATTGACAAAACGAACAGTTTTATTGGATATTTTGCTATATCGAGCGAATAACTGGCACATAGCCAAATATTCACAATCTAGTCATTTATCATGATTGTTCAACTTAACAAATATTAGAAGATGAAACATGTTCAGCTCTCACACATTTATATATTTGTTTTAAGTCTATTTTCACCTATCAGGGAAGGTTCATAATGTCCTTTTATTCAAAAGAGGACCACTAAAATTATTGCTATGTTCCCGTTGCCAGAGAAAAATATATTGATATGTTCATTCGAATGAGTGACCTGAGATTCATTTGATAGCAATGCAATCCATTTTGCCTCTGCAAATACAATTGTACACAGTATATTAGTAAAAACGATATAAACCAAATGGAAAGGTGCACTCCCGAGCACTAAATAATTCAAAATCCTATACAAATCATTTAAATTTCAAGTCCAGCACATATAAAAAGTGCAAGTAAAAGTTTGATACACAAAACTGATGGCCCATACCTTTATATGCTTCAACTGATGGGCGTGGCAAAGCAGAAGCTCGGCATTGTCCTTTGCCAAAAGCTGCTGGGGGAGGCCCTTGTCTACTACCGGTGCTTCTGGACCCGGTAGCCTCAGACCCTGGTCCAAAGATGTGGTTCCTCAGCAGCTTCAGGAAGTGAGGGACCATCCACAGGTCTTAAGCCACTGGCAGCACCTGAAAAATTCATACAAGCATGAGGAAAGGACAGGCCAAAAATATGGAATGGAAGACTTCAATTCCCAGGACTTAAATGTGAGCACAAACTTGGCTTAGGGCCAAAATTTTTATAAGAATGCTATCCATCACATTACTGTATTTCAAGTTATTACACAAAAGTGACAGCAGAAAAAGAAGCAACAGAATCATTGTTTGCTACAATATACCATGAATATACCAGGGTGCAAAGTATGGTACTTTTGACAAGGCCTAGTCAAGGTGAGTGCCCCTGGAGACAGGAATAAGTGGTGCAAATTTTATTAACCTGGTGCGAATTTGAGACTGGGGGCAAGGGAGGTAATGCTGAAAACCAAACAAATAATGGAAAAATGGTTATAAAGACACAAGGAAAATTGCATCATGTGGGTAGGGACCTGTCTGCAAAGTATGGCAGCAGGCCAGACAAGCTGCACCAGCCATCTGAAATTCTTGCACCGACAGCCACCAAAAATTCACACTAACCTGTCATATTACCAGGGAAAAACTCTCATTCCTACCCACACAATGCAATGCTGTCTCTCTTATTAGTGAGATAGTTAAGGACTTTGTCAAGGCCCCCTCCTCAGTCTTTATAACCATTCAGTCAATATTTGTTTGGTTTTCAGTATCACCTTCCTTGCACCAGTCTCACAAATTCACACGAGGTTGATTGAATTTGCACCACTTGATCCTGTCTCCAAGTACACTCGCACCAACAAGATCTTGAAGAAAATGCCATACTTTCCACACTAGGGTAGGGATGGGTGCTTTCTCCCTGGTATACTGCAGATTGGTGTGAATTTAGGTGGCTGGCTGTGCAAATTTGTGCCAGAGTTTTAGATGGCTGGTGCGACTCTTCTGACCAGCTGCCATACTTTCCACAATAGTGAATATATATAAAATATATATCATGTTTGCTACAAAGCAATGAAAAGGAGAACAGAGAAAATGGCAATTATTCATAAGCGGCCTCCCCACACACCAAAATGGATATGTCCACCAGTTGGAAACAAAAGTTTCTTCTGGAAATCAAGTTTATGCCTCCAAATATATGCTGGATCTGCGCTGCCCCAAATGCCTCAAGAAACCAGCCACATTCTCCAGACAGAATATTATTGAGGACAGAAAATAGAGTTGTTGTTACCCACATCATACATCTCCAACATAGAGGAAGGATAAGACTTCTAAATTTACCCCACCTAGCATACAGGAGAAAAAGAGATGAGCTTGCCATAGTACCTAAACATGTATAGATCAAGGCATGTTAAGGTCTAATTTGAGCTATCTGAATGCTCTGTTTAATCTTTTAATTTAAAAGGTTCAAGGGCCACATAGGTTGTCAAAACCAAAAAATGTCTTGCTTGTCTTTTAAAGGGAATGTGGCACCTTGGTCGAATCCTGGAATTTAGTGAAATTAGGCGTACTTTTAGCCAAAAATAATGAAACCACTTATTTATTTATTTATTTATTTATTAATATATATCACCAACAGGCGGTGCCCACTGACAGGTGAAGTCAAGCAGCTAAAACACATGGTTATTTACAATGAGCGAGCATAAATAATAATACCACTAAGAAGACAAAAGCATTAGAAATCAAACAAAATGACTAGATGCAGGTACAATCATGACAAAATGACCTACAAATGATGAAAATGGAGTTCGCTAACATGATTCTCCACTCGGCTGCGCAAATGCTAGTCATGTCTCAATAAGATGGCTTTAATAGATGATGCTGGTGAATTTAAAAAGTCAACATCTGGTTTCCTGGTGATCAAGTCATTCACTCGGCGAACAACTCTTCTAAAAATTCCGTTCCTCACGGTTTCAACGCGAGCAAACTCTTCATAAAACAGCGTCCTTTGCCGAGTGGCGCGATTTGGAACACGTAGAGGAAAACATGCCAGTAAAAACGAAGAGTCAATTCGACCATTATACAGATTTTTTAGAAACATGATGTCGTGTTGGTTATACCTATCCCGCATGCATTGTAGCTTATATTTTTCAAGAAGATTTGGATACGAGAGGGATTGTTCTGTGGTGATAGAGACCGATTTCGACGCAAGCCAAATCAAAAATTTATGCTGAACCCGTTCAATACGGTCTATGTGGGTTTTGGCAGCGCCATTCCAGACCACGCTGCCATATTCCATTATAGACCGTACGTTTGCGAAGTACGTAGCAAGTAATGTTTTATGGTTGAATTTCCGTCCGGGAATGTTTTTTTGAAATGAACGAATCATTAGGCCTAGAGCTCTGTTAGCTTTACAGACAACCTTATTTATGTGCGAAGAAAAATTCAATTTTGAGTCCAATAATATGCCTAGATCACATACTTCAGAAACACGCTCCAAGTATGTTTGGTCAACAGTATATGCATGCTGGATAGGTCGGGTTTTGAGACTCATGGTGAACGCAACACACTTGGCTGGGTTGAGATTCAGCCTCCAGGTATTCGACCACGTACACAGGTAATTGACATCCTTCTGAAGTTCCTCACAGTCAGCCTCACATGTAATTCTACGGTACAATTTGACGTCGTCAGCGAACATGACACAACGGGATGAAACTACTCCAAGTAGATCGTTAATGTACATTGCGAACATTAATGGCGCTAAAAGCGCACCTTCCGGTACTCCCGACGTCACATTTCTCCAGTCTGATGTTTGCCCATTCACAATGACTCTCTGTACCCTGCCGGATAGATACGAAACGAACCAATCGATAATTTTTCCGTTCAAGTGGTACGAGTTTCGTAGTTTGTGTAACAATAATTCATGATTCACGCTCTGAAATGCGGCCGAAAAGTCCGTGTAAATGGTGTCTGTCTGGCAACCGTCCGATATAGCACTCCAAGCATCATGGAGGTATGTCGCCAGGTTCGAAACACACGATCGACGCGGTAAAAATCCATGTTGTGAGTCGGAGAGGACAGAAGAAACATGAGCGTACACATTTCTTAATACTATGGCTTCCAAAACTTTCCCAAAGATCGGTAGAAGTGAAACAGAGCGATAGTTTCGGGGGTCTTTCTTGTCTCCCTTTTTGTAAATGGGAACAATGTTTGCCTTTTCCATTTTTCTGGGAAAACTCCCTCCCGCAGGGACCTCTGAAAAAGTTTAGTGAGAGGTATACACAGCTCAGCAGCACATTCACGGACAATTCGAGCGCTTATGTTATCTGGACCACACGCTTTGGCGGCATTTATCGAAAGTAGCTGTGTATGGACCTCGCCCTGACCTATATCTATCTCGCTCAGCACAGGCGTGTGGAAGTCAGGTGCGTTGGGATACAGGCCAACACGATCATGACAAAATTTGGAAAGAGAACGCTTCATTCAATAATGATGCCTTCTGAGCATCACTAGACACTAGCCCATTGACACTAGATAAAACAGGAGAAACGCTACCCCTACCATTAAAACATTTTAAAAATGACCAGTACCTCTTAGGGTTAGTTTTGAAGGACTCGACCAGTTTGAACAAATAGTCAGCGTAAGACTGCCGACAGATGTCCTTGAGGACTTTCCTTTTTTTCTTCAAATAAGCGTCTGTTTTCCGGAACGGAATTTCGGCGAAGCCTACGGAAAGCCTGCTCTTTCTCACGTAGTGCGTGGCGTGCGGCTGCACTGAACCACGGCGGATATTTGCGTCGGAGTGTCGTCGTTGGTATGTAGTCGGTTATTGCAGCCTCGAGCATGCTGTAGAAAGAGTCGACGGCTGCGTTTAGCTCCATCTCATCCAGAATGGTCCATGGGAGAACTCATGATTTCTCTGAAAAATGTTCAATAAGCTCAATATTTTGTTTCTAAAAATGCTCCTCTAGGAAAATAAATAAATATCTGCCTGTGGATGATGTCATGATCTGGCAACCACTACCATACTTGAAACGCTTCAAGGGCTTCGATTGGCTGATGCTCATCGTGACGTCAGCTATGTCGTCACACCAGCAGCTCACAACAATGGCCGCCCGGCGAGGGGCTGATGAGGGGGCTGGTGTCAGGTAGGTTTTAGCTTTTTTCTACGGGACTATCGAGTTCCAAGACAATTGATATATGGAGTACCGGGTTTTTCGACTTGCTTTACAACTTGGCTATCTCAGTTAAAATCACGTTAATGAAGTGCCACATTCCCTTTAAGAATGACAAATATTAAAGAACATCTATCTTTAAAAGTTAGCATACTCACAGAGTTCACTTACAGTTGGTACAAAACCAACCTTAGAACAATATCATAGTTTCTCCAGAACCTACATGTATGATCGCACACCAACATCCCACAATCTCCTTCCCTTATGCTTTCTGACTAAAAACAACGTTTTATGGCACTTGCTCGGAGTACTGTTGTAGCTAACTATGGTGTCTCTATTGGTTTGCTAACTATGATGGCATGGCGGATGGGCCGATGGGCTTTATTTTTCTGAAGCCATTCACATATACTCGGTGGTACGAAGAAAAAAAACAGGCACAAAACAGAAGATTTCTTCTGCATCGCCTCTGCAAAATACTATTTGTACTATTGCCTGTGGAAGATAACATGAATGCAAGAACGACAACTCTCACTAAAATCTTCAAAATCCCCTATATAACTATGCTTTCGTTTCCTTTGCTTCAATACAGGTTAAAATACGTCTCTTTTCGTTCATATATGTCTCACTGGATCCTGGGGTCTTCAATCGTTTTCTGCAAAATTCCCAGGATGACAAAACTTTGCGTCAGAAAGGTCACGTGACCCCCCTTTGAGGTGGCTATACCTTCTGATTGGTCAATTGTGATTTCTTAAAAATCCTTTATTTTTGTTATGGTATTATTTTATGCTATGGCTTTTTTAAATAATTTTTTCTTTAACAGTTCAAAACTTTTAAGTCACTGCTTAGGAAAAATACGACCAATTTTTAGAGAAATTGATAGCCTTAGCCGTGTGTACGTCATAGACATCGATATGCAGTGTATCGATAAAGTCATCTAGAAATGTTGACTTTGAGATCAATTTTAAGGCATTTGCAGGCCGAATTCGCAAAAATGAGAATATGACTTCTGATACAACTTTTTGTTACCTTTTGATCTGGCCAATAAAATTTTTCACGCATCTCCCTTTAACACACTGCGCTATTACGACACTGAGCCGCGCGCGTTAAAACATGTAATAACACAAGTTGAGCTGCAGTATCAGATTCTGATTTCTCCTGCGCTTTGCTCTGAGATTTTAGACATGTCATGCCTAAAATTTATTTTAGCGGACGCAGCACAGATTGCGCTTTCCGAAATGCATGGTCGTTTTCCTGTGCAAGCCACGGTTTATAAGTTATGACCCATCAAAGTCATCGGCCACCACATCTCCCATAGACTTTACATTGGTCCTTACCGAGCTTTACTTACCGAATGATTTTTTCGTGTCTTAGATTGGCACCCAAAAGCGGGGCGGGTTTGCATTGAGGTCTCCATTCCAGGTATCTCTATTCCATGGAATGACGGTGAAGAAATCAGGAAATCAGCTGGCCAGATTTAGAGCTGACCCGACTGTTCTAACTCACCAGTACCTACGGAAACTCCGCTAAGCAAACTTAGCAAAATTCTCAGCGAGCTTAGACTGACACAAAAACGCAGATTCTTCTCCTCAAATCCGATAATCAACTCATAGACCATTAATCACACCAATCTAAACTTGTAACTTATGACGCTTTTTGTTATCAAGACCCTTAACTAAATATCTAATTGTTCTGCCTACTGCGGGCGTTAGGCCACTAACGACATCTACTTTATGAACGGAGTCACAGCGACATCTCGTAACCAAACTTTTGCCGTCGCCCGGCAAAACAAATACCAAGAATGGTACTTTTTCACCCTATATTTTTGAAGCTGCTGGGGTCAGAAGTGTTTTGTAATAGAACTGATGATTACAAAAATGGTGTCAAACAGGGATTTTGCGGATTACATATTTCGAATCGACGCATAAAACTATACCAGAAACAATAAAAAACCAATTAGGTGATCTCCTCAATGACTTATACATTAGCTGAAGCAGAGTGGTTGGCAAGACAGCACACACAGTACATGTAATACATGCCTAGCTGACATTTCATGCGAATGGAATGTAACGGGCTGCATTTTTTCATTTTTCGTCCGGCTGTTCTGGGGAGGGTTAGAAGCCTCCTTAAAAGGTACATATCGCGACTAGATCCCATTTTTTATTAGACCTATCCTGATGGAGCACGCAGAGCGGTCAGTGCGCACCGCCAGGGTGAGCCGGAACCGGACCACGTGTGCTGTGGCCTGATGTGAGCCAGGCCTCCAGAGACGGGTCACGCGCTTGGCCATCCCGTGACTGAAAATCACGTGAACGGAAGACAGGAAGGGGGTACCCTCGAGGAAAGCAGCACAGTCGCGCTGGAAGTGGCGGAAAGGTCGGAAGTGAGTCAAGTCAGGAAGAGGATGACAATTGGGACAGAAGGATCAAGCGTAACAGAAGAGACAGTCGGGTGAGGAGGGGTGAAAATTCCGAAAGTGGTTGGAGATAAGGACAGCAGAGGCGGAAGAAATCAAGAAGCAGGTAACGGACAATGAATGAAGTAGACGGAAAAGTCAGATGGGAAGAGAGAAATTAAGTTAGGAGTGAAAATTCAGAACTAAAGAATTCGAGATGCAGGAAAAAGCCAGAAGGAACGAGGAGAACAAGTGCTCGAGATGGGAAAGAGCTGGAGGCAGATCGTGGAGGCCTTCAACGCACAAAAGAGAAAGTTCTGAACGGAGCCAGCCAAGGGGCAGGCAGAAAAAAGCTAAGTCGGAAAGAAACTCTGGTTAACCAGCTATGTAAGTACCCTTGAAAAAATCCCCCTTCGGATCAATCCCTTTCCCCGGACCGAACATGAACCCCTTTCCAGAGACAAAGGTACACGACACCCCAGGGCAACGGACTTCAATTAAAAAAATGTGGCCCGAAAACGCGCGCGTGCGTGAGTGCGTGCGTGCGTGCGTGCGTGCGTGCGTGCGTGCGTGCGTGCGTGCGTGCGTGCGTGCGTGTGTGCGTGCGCGCGCGCGTGTGTGTGTGTGTGTGTGTGTGTGTGTGTGTGTGTGTGTGTGTGTGTGTGTGTGTGTGTGTGTGTGTGTGTGTGTGTGTGTGTGTGTGTGTGTGTGTGTGTGTGTGTGTGTGTGTGTGTGTCATGTATAGAGCAGATGCAGGGGTAACCGGTGTGTGTGTGTGTGTGTCATGTATAGAGCAGATGCAGGGGTAACTGGGGGAGAAAATCATTGTGTTTCCAGGTAATTTGTTCTTGGGGGGGACAAGCTAGGTTCAATTTGCATGTCACAGAACGCTTAACCCGCGCCCCACCGGGGGTCCAGCGCCACCTTCGCCCCACCGGGGGCCATCGATGGCCCCCCTCTAACTCCGAAAATATGGGCGTTAACGCAAATCTGCAAAGTGCAATAGAAAGCTCGCGTGAATTCAGTAAGAAATTACTTCACATGTTTTAGTGCTCAGGTCAATGGCTTGACCTCCAGAGGTCAAATTAGGTCAAGATCGGCTATTTTCACTCAAATATGCAATGATTAAGCAAACTGGGCATAACTCTTATGTCATTAGAGCTATTGAGGCCTGGTAAAGTACATTTGATAGCAAATTGCCCGTACTTTTTCCGCTATGTGGAACGTAAAGACCTCCCGCCAGTGGTTTGACCGCCAGAGGTCACCTCGTGACCTAATATGACCTGAGGTCACGAAAGGCCAAAAAGTGACCTTGCCGTATATCAAATGAAAGCCAGTGACAAGACAAACACGATGGTGTTTGTTTCACCGCTCTAGCTCAATTAGGTCAAAAGTTATTGTCAAAATACTGTTTTTGACCTCCGGTGACCTTGGATGACCTTGGAAAAGTCAAAGGGCAAATATGACCCCTGGGATCCGTGAAAGGGTGTCCAAAAACGTTATTCTGAGCAGTCTGAGTATTTGCAATCATTTTTGTGGCTTTTATATCATGGAAATAGCTTTTCCCCATGCTTTTCCAATGGGAGAGGTCGCCTCGTGACCTGACCTCAGGGCACGAAATCAAAAATCCCGGATATACACCTTGTAGACCCTGGAGGGGTCATGGAAGTGTAGGAAGTTTCAAATCGATCGACTTTGAAATGTAGCTCTTACAGAGCTCTAAACGTGAAGTGAGGTGACCTTGGTTGACCTCGTCTGGTGACCTGACCTTGGGTGACCCGGGGGTAAAAATTTCAGGGATGATGGGAAAATAATGCAGTGAGAGGTAGAGCCCTCCAACCGCGGTGCTGCGCCTCGTCGTTTTTCTGCTATCCCGGAAACCTTAGGGGCCATCGATGGCCCCCCGTGGGGCGAGGGTTAATACGCGCATTGACGGGGGCGGGTACCCGCCACCAGGGGCGTAGGAACGGTTTGAAAAGTGGGGGGCCAAACTTAGAGGGGGCCACCTCCAAGGGGGCCCCAGTCCACGGGGGCCCATAGTTATAAGTTCTTTTTAGTTAGCTCGTTTGGTGTCAATAAGGCACGCATGCACACTAAGATGTCAATACATGGAAAATTGAGAAATTAAATTTTGCCCTATGATTTCGAGTTGTACCTATGATGATCATAGTAAAACTCCAAAAAACAACTTTTTTGTTTTTACCTAGACCCTTTTCAAATACGAAATACATTGTTAAGCTCTATTGGAGGATTTCAATCATTGTTTTACCACGAGCGCGTTTTTTTATATGTACAGATGTTTAAGCCCATTTCATCACATTTACAAAATTAAAAACCGTTTTGAAATCTACAGACAATGCTTTTTTACCAAATAGCTTCACTTTGCTATGCCTAATCAACTTGTATTTGCTTATTTAATGACAAAAATGGGAAAATTTATTTAGGTTATTACGGATCCCTTCTTTCCATCATTAGAGATTAATTTAGGTAAAGGCCGATCACAATAAATACGCCTAGCTATATTTCGATGCCTAAG